>JAVJAQ010001566.1:0-12423 GCA_032362365.1 Zygogramma bicolorata | reverse complement strand
ATGCACTAACGGGTTAAGTAGATTACATCGTTGCGATCAAGACAACTCGAAATTAGCAGACACAGTGTCGTTATCTGATACGAGATTATTTTTATATGATAATAAGTTTCGTATTGAAGGTGGACAATAAACGGTTTTTTATTAACGTCTTTATTATGACCTCGATACGTTGATAGTTATAGCGGAATACACGAAATAACCTCCCATTCCAGAGTCATGCGTCATGTCACGTGAACATCAACAGCGAATGCACATTTGGGATTCTGGAACCCATCTACTTGCCACCGCATGCCGTCAGCATACCCAGAACCGAGGTACCCATGGAAGCCATCATCGGAGTGCAAGTTAGAAGGAAGGACACGCTGTCTCGTGAGTATTCGAGTAGTAAGTGTTGCTTTTGTATAGATGGCGTAGACCCTGACAGAGATCTGACACCAAGGCTGTTGCTGTTCTCTTCCTAATTCCGATTGTAATATATGTCGTATTTCATTTCATTAATGAAGAAAGAGTCACTGGGACGGTGGTGAAGTCAAGGACAGCTTCAAGTGATTCAGGGCGTTTATTTTTTTGAGGGATTTGATCGATGCCACTGCCAAAAAAAGGGAACTTCCAGAATGGAACTATGAAATAGCATTAATATCGTTATACATGTTAATGTTATGGCGAGAGCATACACTGCTGAGGCAGTTGATACATAATATTGTTCATTACTCAAACAAGAAATAGTATTTCACACTTTTACTGCAATAACAAAAAATCAAAAACTTAATAATAACAAATAATTCAATACAAAAATACATTTCTTCAAGCTATCAATTTGAAATATCAACATCAAGCATGACTAAAAGGAACAAGAGTACTCATATGAACAAATATCAAAATAGTAGGTGGGTATTTGCTGCATATCATAATCAAATCAGTGACTGCTCTGACACTCAAACTGAAAAGTTATAACAGTATATTCTTCTTCACTTGAAAAAGATATAGTGTTTCACACTTTTATTGAAATAACAAGGAATAAACAAAAATTCAATAATAAAAAATAATTCAATACAAATGACCTACTTAGTGGCCCAACGAAAATAATTCATGTAGCTTTTCTCATTTGTTTGTAATTTAAAGCAAAAATTTCAAATGGAAAGGAGAGTCGAGTGATGCATGTGAAAAAGGCACAAAATTATCCTCCTAATGATACCCTATTCAGTGAAAGTATTGATGTGAAATTGACGTAAATAATATTAACACTAAAAAAAATGCAATAAATATATAATAACTTTTGGGCATGAGGGGTCAAACCATTTACAATAAGTGGTAATTTTCAATGTTTGTTATTTGTAACGGTGCTTTGTAAAAAAATGTGAACAAGTTGTTGAACTGATTTGATGGAACGTTACTTCAACAAGAGTTGAAAATGTGATCCATTTGCTTCCATTTTTTTGGAATTTATTTCTGAAATTTTGTTCTGATAGTATAATGTGGTTGGTGTTTCACATTACAGACGAACCAAGAATCGACTAACTACCTAACTAACTTGGTAACCTACAAATCATTTTACTGGGATGAAAATCCTCGAACAAGCGAGGAGTAAGTCTAGCAAAACAATTTTTTTGAAAAATACCGAAAAAATCACTCATCCAACTCAGGTTTCATTATGGCTATTGCTCAATAAAATAGTGTTCTTGAAATATGAGTATTTGCCGAAGAAGTTTTCATAAAACACACATTCCCGAAAAAACAGAATATTGTATCGAGGAACTCAGCACAAAGAAAACATAATGCTTTAGGTGTGTGTGTGTGGGGAACAAATTCACTATCTCATTCTCAAATGCATTTTTCTTTGATGCTGGCCATTCAGATGTAAATATTCGCGTATTCATTTGTACATAATCATTCACACAACGAAATTCCAACGCCTTTGTGTATCAGACCACTGTTTTGTGAAAATCCATTGCTAATGACAAAGTCGAATAGGTAATTGGTGTTTATACTGCTGACATCTAATATTTATGAGAACTTCAACGAAGACAACATTTCTTGCTTTTCTGCAATCCAATGTTTCTTTCAATTCCACATTTGATTTATCCCTTTCGAATGATGCTTCAGGAAAATATCTAAATACAAGGCTTTCAATGCTGATTGCACTTCATTGAATGTAGCAGGCAAATGCGTTTATAATTTGAATCCATATTCATTCGCAATGAAGATATATTTACAGACTTGTATAAATACACTGAGAGACCTTCTATTTTTCCGTGAGATTATTCGATCAAGCTCAGGTTTATAGGAAATGACTGTATATAATTCAACAGATTCCTTTCACGATGTGTCTTCAAACTTAAAGTAGCACGAGCACTCCAATGATCTCCCAACATCTATTTAGTTATTTATTTTTCTAAACAGCTTATATCCAATCGGCAGGAAACGAAAAATATTGAAAATGTTTCAATCACTTTTCCAAATCAGGTAGTTATTCTGAATGATAATACATTTAATAATAATAATAATAATAAAGGTCTTTATTTTCCGCAATACAAAAAAGAAAACAGAAGTTCATATAATTATAACAAAAATGATGAAATGTGGAAAAAAGGCGAGGTGTCAGGTGGATATGTAAGAAACGTATCCTCTGTTTTTCAACCTAACCTTTCCAACATTGTTTTCGAAAGATTCAGAACTATTGATTTTCTGTGTAGCAATGGGTAGTCGTGAGTTTTCATTGACAATTTACAGCTACAAAAGATGTCAATTGTTGTAATCTCTGATACTCCAAACTTTGCCAAAATACATGTGAATGTAATTAACACAATTCAATACATATATAATACAAATTAGTTATCACAAATGACATTTTGAGTTCCCAAAACCAATTTCTGAAGGATTCAGAATAATCTCAGAGCACATGGCTCCAAGCATATTATTCTGATCAGTGGTCTCGGTAGTGCAGTGGTTAGCATATCTGCCTGTCAGGCGGAAGGCCGGGGTTCGAATCCTCGCCGGGCCACCGTGCTGGGTAATCGCACGTTAAAAGGTAAGGCCTCGTTGATCCATTGCTCGCACAAGTTTCGACTTCTGAGGGTTGACGTTCGTCAGCTGGTCAACGAAAACGAACAATTTTAGAACAACAACAAACAAAAACAATTTTTTAGTTATCCCATTTATTATTTTCATAACCACAATATGTAGGTAGAAAGCTTCTTTTAGTAAAGTGGGCATGCATAAGCAAAATCTGAGATAACATAGCAGATGTTGAAAATTGAATGCTGAGATAATTTACACGATTTTGATTTTGAGTGAATTAGATGGAGGAACAACTTCGTTGAATACCGTTCTCATTTTAATATATTTTTTTGTGGAATTTATTATTGTAGTTATTATTATTCAGAACAAGTTCCTTTTGGACATAGGTGGTATTATCAAGTCTTTGAGGAGGAAACGTTCTGGAACCAGGTCTCACTATGAAAAAATGCATTGTATTTAAACTACTCATATTCTCTTCACTTTGATTAGATAATGCTGAACGAGAATTCACTTTTAAATCATCCACTGTTTCCTCTTTGTTTCGTCAATACATATTTTTTATTTTTTACTGCTTTAATTTTGTTTTTTTAATTTTTATTTTAAGATATAAAGGGAATGATTTTGCAGTCATCAGTGGCGATAGTGTAAGACGGAGTGCTTCTTTGTCAAGCGTTCTCAGGCGACTTTCTGTTGTTTTGCCGAATTCTTGCCAAAGCAAATGTCAGCCCAAATTGTCGCCCCCATACATCCGAGGTATATTTTGGTTTGCAGTTTTATTTTTTAAGCTTGTTTGTATCGCTAGTGGCTTTTTGCTTCCGACATAAAGCTCATGTACGCTTTTTTTTAAACACGATGTAGAGAAATAGACGGTTGAAATAGTGTTGGAACTTATATAGAATTTGATTAATGAATAGCTGAAACAATGAAAAATATGAGAAAATATAACGATTTTTTTTTAAATATGAAATCATATCGGAAATCATATTCAACATGACCTTGTTTTCGTGTTATTTTTTCATACTTCTGAATGTTTTAGCACTGTTAGTGTGTGCGTGAAAATAGTATTGAGTAATACTTTCAGAACTATACAACTTTATGATACATTTAATAATATTAGACCAGGCGGCAAGACAGATTTTTTGGACAATTTTTCTGCGGTCGGCTTTTGAAATAGGAAATCTGCAAAAATTACGTGCTACGTGGTACTTCGAGTCAAACCCAGAATTTGCTTTTGTTGGAACACAATGTATACTTCCAAAGAGTATGCCTATAGATTTCTGTCAATCTCACGACGAAACTAGCTCAGGTTGTAATGGGTTCTTCATGAATTACTACGCATCGCGTACATTTTTTGCAGGTTACGATTCGTTTTGCCTTCAATCACTTCCAATTTCGGAGGAAGACTGTGGAAAATTGGTTGAGAAAATTTATAAAGGCTCAGTCTATATTGGAAAACAAGGAAAGATATAATGGTCAGTTGCATAGAAATGGAACTGTTCTGTGGTTGAGAACCAAAAATCATGAACCTAGCGGTTGCCCCACGTTGGAATCTTTCAAATATTTGAAGTTCTCAAGCAAATTTTCACAACTCTTTTCGATTGTTTCTGAATAGCTGAACTGATTCCAACTTATTTTTTAGTAAATGTATTGTTACGACATTTTTTCAATGTTGTTTTCATGTTTTATTGTATTTCTTGCACATATTGATATAATATAATTTTTTCATATCCCTTTATGAACAAATGTGTTCCTTAGGATTTCTTGTGGGAATTAATGAATAAAGTTCATGATCATGATTGATTCATTGATTATTCGGAAAATAAAATGACCTGTCTCATCGAAAGCAGAGCAGTGCAACGGACCATTATTCCGTCATTCTGTAGAAGTTGAAGATGTGAATCATAAAAGGAATAATTTCGTGATTCATTGTAGCACGGAGTATCTCGGAAGAATTCAGCAGCGGGGACACTGGCCGATACAGAGATTCGGAGGAGTACACCCAGTCGCATCCACCAGGAAGGGATAGCCGGCAAGATAAGCAGAACAAGAATCAAGAAGAGCGAGATGAAGGTGAGTAGAACGGAAGCATAGAATAAGGGCCATACTGTCGTAAAATAGTAGTTTGTACAGCAAGAGTGGATATAATAATAATAAAGTTTATTCAAAATTCATAAAAAAGAGCATATACATCAATTTGTAAAAAGGTGAATAAACAGTTCAATTACACCCGCGAAGTTGAAAACTTGTTGCGGGAGATTCGAATTACATTTATGTATAATATATTTGATAAATTTGTAGAATTCAACAAAATAATATTGAAAAATTAACTAATTTTCTTAATTGAAGTAAGAGATTTCATGAAATATATTTCGACGTGATTCTTGAATCCATTTTTTGATCTGTAGTTTGAAAGATATTAATGACTTGATCATTTTTATATGATCTGAAATCAAATCATAGTAGAATAGCAATAAATATTTGAAATTATTTTGAGACGTTGTTGTTTAAACTCTATTTTTCAATGTGATATTATTTTTATTCCTTGTATTATAAATATGATTATTGAAATTTATATTCAATTTGTGTTTATGGATATAAATCATGATGTTATATCCGAATAATTGTCTTATGTCCATTTTATGTGTTTCTATGTAGGTACAGATTTTCACTTGGATACAAATAAGACCTATTATATATTATTTTCAAAAACCGTTTCTGAAGAACTTCAAGATTTCTAATGTGGTATTTCATGACCCCTCCCCAACCCAGAATCCCATAATTCAATTGGAACTGTATTAATGAAAAATAAAGAATGTTAAGGGTTTTTACGCTCATAAATGTTTTGAGATACTTGAATTTTGATAATAAACTTCGTAATTTCTTCAAAAGGAATGCTATGTGTTTGTCCCATTTCAGATGTTTGTCAATTATAACTCCTAAATACTTGATACTATCAGTTTTTTCAATGCTAGTATTATCATGAAGTATTAGTGGTCCTAAGTCCGGTGGGGAAATATTATGAAATGAGAATGGGACATATTTTGTTTTCTCAGAATTTACTGTGAGTAAGTTATAATCAAACCAATTTTTAATCTTTCGAAATCTAATGTAGTTTTACTTTGTAATTCATTCCAGTTTTTTCCCCATATAATATGACAGTATCATCTGCGAAACTATGAATTTCACCTACAGTGTCAATATTAAAAAGGTCGTTGGAATAAATATTAAATAGAAGTGGCCCTAAAACGGTTCCCTGCGGTACACCGAATTGAAAGATTTTCTCTTCACTTCTAGCTTCACCAATTTCAACATATTGAATTCTATTTTCTAAATAATTTTTGAGGAGCTTATGAACCTTGCCACGAAATCCAATATTTGCCAATTTTACTGATAGTCGGTTATGCTCAACCGTATCAAAAGCTTTAGCTAGGTCCAAAAAAATAGCCAAAACTGAATATTGATTATCAAGATGTTGATAAATATTATTAGTTAAATGACAAATGGTGGCCATATCGCACGAGGACGAAGTTTGGGCACGAAGCCGTAGGCTAATACCACGACAGATATTGAATAACATTTTCTAGGCACGTTTTAGAGAAAATTAATTCATTCGGACATTTACTTACTGTATACTCAAGCACTCGTTACACAATCGACTGTATTATGCAGACAACGATTTTGGATTTTTGTTTTTCAGAGGTAATCAAGGTCTACGACGGCAACAACTCGCTGCGCAGGAAAATCTTCCGGATCGTGATCGTGTCGAGACAGGCGTCTCTGAAGCAAGTCCTTACGCAAGCTTTGAGGGCGTTCCACATCACGAAAGACCCGGAGTCGTTCCACCTCACAGACCTCTATTCGCCGGACGAAGCCGTCCTGCAAGACCCCACTCCCATCCTCAGTCTGCACCGAATGGAAGGAAAACGGGCTTCGGTTTTCCTGCGATTCAAGTAAGATCGATATCACCGTTCGTTGAGGGACTGCCTATTCCATAAAAGTATATTATTCAACGAGCGTATAATGATGGCTATTACTCACGAGGTGAAGTTTACGGCTACGAGCCGCAGGCGAGTGGCCTGAATCGCCGAGAGAATGATAGCCATTATTCGCGAGTAGAATACTATACTTTGTCCACGACTCATGAATAATATTTTCTGAAATCATCACAATTTTTATCTCTATACTTGAGTAACCTGAAATTTGATTAATTAATCGACAACAAATTCAACTACCTATTTATTAATATTGATTTGCGAGTAATTTTTGTTTTGGTATTTGAAACTTTCACTAAAAAAGCTGATCCAAGATCTTGTAAATCACTAAGTTTCAATTTATACATTTCGTTTGCCCGACAGGCACCCATTACTCCCATTATCATTGCCACCTTGAACAAATATTTATTGTCAAATTACAAAATATATGAAGAATTGTTTTTCTTACCTTTGTTGCAAGATATTTATCGTCAGATGACTTTGTTAGGAAATCTTTAATATTTTCTGGAGAAAACGTATTGGCTTTTTTAGGCGAGAAGTTTTCAGATTTTATCTTCAACAATGTTCGCAATTTGCGGTAAGTTAAGTTATCGGGCACCAAGCGATAAAAAAAATTTTTTGCGGGAACTTACGTATTTCGACCTCCTGAACAAAAAACTTAAATAAAAATTTTGGCGCTCTCCAATAGTTTTCAAGATACAGGGCATTTTTTGGGTCAAAAATGGGATTTTTGAATACACGTTCCTGCATCAAAATTACACTTGAAATTCATCCTTCTTTTTTATCAGCACAATGTACACATCCCCTTATTATCCGTTCCATACTTTTTTTCATTCGGAAACACTAGTTTTATAACAAAAAAATGCACTTTTCCTCAACAACAACAAAAACATTGAAAATTCGGCATGTCACTGCTAAATGTTAAGTGTATTTTTTTATGAGGGGTTGGTACCTTGGAAAACCAGAGCACAAAATCGAACTGCTATTCGGAAAATTTCCTATCACAATTGTCAAATTGATGGTAGTGAATAATTATTTCATAAATCACTAGTGATTTATGGATATCGTAATTCTTGAAGAAACACATGCATTATGAATATTTTATACAATAGTCGTGGACAAAAATAATAACCATTCGTTCACGATAAATCTCGATATTACAATTTCAAAATTATTAATAGGTGAATGAATATTTGAATTTTGAACCTTTTGCTTACTTGTTGCAAGAATATCTTCAATACCTTGTTTCAAAGAAATTTGGTGCCTATTTTAGAATATTGATGCTGAATGTAGAAAGTTTTCTGTTACTTGAATTTGGAAACTTAATTTTTTGTGATTTTGTTTTCAATCCGTGTATTATATAAATGTTCGATATATCGAACAGTTACTGCTGTAGGTATGCCTACAGCAGTTGGTGCTTTCTTCAAAATTTTTGGAACGGTTCATGGGCAGTATTGTTTCTGAGCCGACAAAAAAACAACATATGTTGCACTTGCGTCCAGCAATATACAGTGCGCAAGTGTTAGTTAAAAATTTTTTAAGGCATTTTTTTGTACTTTTTGATGAGAACATCAATAGTTATTCGCCGCAGACACGATAATTAACTCTTTATCTAATGAGTACTCGAGATTTTAGAATGAATTTTGTGAAAAGAATTTTCATTATTTCAATCGTCTATTATCACGTCAATCCTGGGATTTCATTCATGTTCCGGTCATTGATTTTGTTACCAAGTTTTCAAAGTTCTATGTTGATTTTCTTGTGCTTTTGATGAGGCTTTTAGTAGTATGGATTTGCCGAAAAAACAACCTCCTCCCACGTATGACGTCACGCTTTTCGTCACAGTTTTTAAGCCGAAAATACGACCTCCCCCCACCACTCGACCCTGTATGTCGTCACGCCTTTCGTCACAGTGGTTAAGCCGAAAATACGACCTCCCCCCACCACTCGACCCTGTATATCGTCACGCTTTTCTGGTTAAGCCGAATATACGACCTCCCCACACCATTCGACCCTATCAACCTCCTCTCCACCCCTTCTGCCTCGGCTGTACATAAAGCGGAGGACCCACACTCACACTGAGTCAGTCCTGACAGACGTGCCAAAATATCAAGATGTTCCCCTGCTGTGGGTGTGAAAAAAGTTTCAGTCGTTCGGACGACATGCGTCGTCATCAGGGGGGCAGTCTTGCAGGGCGGGTGGTGGTGCGCCGGCCCTTCCGCGAAAAGGCCTAGGTTACAATCTACATCGCCTCCTCCAGTTGAGCAATTGTGCGGTTGCTGTAATAAAATGATTGCCGCTAATCGTCTTACACTAACTGGTGGGCACTTCCTGATTAACCTCACCAGAAAATTTAAATCATATCACTAATGAAATGATGAAAGTACCCGAAGCTAATCGGCGACTGAAGAGACCCAAGTTTGATGTCTAATACATTTCAAAAAAAAAATTCAGTTTTGTCGTTATTTCCCGCCCATTGTTTCAGCTTTAATGACATAAGGTTCATTGTTCGCACATTATGATCTGCGCGAATTTGGTACAAAAGGTACTTTTGGTATTGCGTAAGATGCAAAATTTTTGGAAAAACATATGATTTGGAGTATTATCATATGATATGGAATGATGTTTCTATTAACGCAGTTGCTACTGGACAGAAATTGAACCACACACACATCGCAATGTGCAATCGGACAACTAACAGACCCATATATTTTCGCCATGCTTTTCATTATGAACAGCACTCTATCGCTGGGTGCGTTTGCTGTTCAACTGTGCTGTGTGCATACATATCATTAGACATCAGTTGTCGAACTCAAGAGCCCACTGTATTATCATTTACATACCATTGAGTTACAAATATCCCAACCTGAGAACAATGTCTTCACATTCATATAATCAGCACTCTATCGCTGGTTGCTAGCTATTCAACTGCTGGAGAGCATGTTGTGTAGGTACACACACCCCATGAACTTTTTCATCAGTTGTCGATCTCAAGAGCACACTTACATAGACACTATGAATTGAGTTAGGAATACTGTGTGCACACTCCATGAACTTTGTCGATCTCAAGAGCACACTTATATAGAAACTATGGATTGATTTAGGAATGCTGTATACACACACACACACACACACCATAAACTTTTTCATCAGATGTCGATCTCAAGAACACACTTATATAGATACTGAGTTACGAATGCTGTGTGCGTACAAACCTTTAACTTTTTCTTTGAGCATCAGCAGTCAAACTCAAGAGCACACTTATTACATAGAAACAATGAATTGACTTAGGAATGCTGGGTGCACACACCATGAACTTTTCCATCAGTTGTGAACTCAAGAGCACACTGTTGTATTACATACACACTTTGAACCGAGTTACAAATATCCCAACTCAAGAACCATGGGCTACTTTCACTATTCACATTCAAATTTTCATTCGATTTTATATGTAGATGTTCACCAAAAACAAACATGTTTACAATCTGGTATAACATAAATCACATGTGCAAGAGTCTATGCGGAATCATGAAATTTCAAGGAACATCCATGAGATTTTGAATTGGGTGATGCCCCAAAGGAAGTTCCAGGAATGAGGGAGCGTTTGTCATCATAAAAGCACTTTTCCTTTTTCTCTATTCCATACAACTTGTGATCATTGGATTTCACGAGTTTTTTGGATTGTTTTTCAATATTATCCTCCAAACAGTTCTCTTGAAATGTGATTCTCATATATCTAGAAAAAAAATGGAATTTTTTCATACTTCTGTATATCATAGCATAACGATAAACTTTATCATTGAGCATCAGTTGTCTAATTCGAAAGCAGAGGATTTTTTCACCCATCACACTCAAGATTTGATTAGGCATGAAATGTTATGTTTTTTTCTCCTTCGGTATAGGAACATATGGGGATCCATGAATTTCGGAAATATTTTGCCAATAACAGGTTATAATGGGTAATATAAACTTTCATATCTACTATTGAATCTTTACGCAATTACTCATATTCTCAGAAATGTTGCTTATACAAAATTTCATGGAAGTGTATTCTCTTCTTGATTGTCGCAAAGAGATCCCAAAACGAAAAAAGGTTGATATCCTAGCATGTTACATTGTAATCTAATCTTAGACAAACTACTGAGCATAATTCACTCAGTATACTCACTTCAGGTATTGATATACAATTTATCTCAATCAATGATGACATGATAGTTGAATAACATAGCAACAAGGATATCTTGATTGGATTATTTCCAGTGTAGGGATTCTTCTACTATATCGATATCATGTTAAACCTTAAACAAAAACTAGCCAGCACTTCTTTCCCATTAAGAAGCCTATTTATGCTACTCATACTATGATTCGTCTGAAAATCATCATCGGAATTTGCTAAAAGCTTGATGGTTTATCTCCAAGAATGTTGTCAGTTGTCATCCTTTTACCCCTGCAAAGCTGTACACATTTCAGCCTCCGATTCTATTTCTTCTAGGGGGTTAATTTTGTAAGCTATTGTCGGCGTTAATGAGTTAAAATTTTCATGGCTCGAAGTAGATCATCTGAAAAAAAAATATGTCACTAGATTACCCATCTTTATGAAATTGCATTCCACTATATGGATTTGGAGTGTCTTCGTAATCTCTTGTCATTTACCTCGTATATATCTCAGAGCCCTGGATTTTGTTTACTTATTTGTAAAAATGATATTTATTATAGAGTTGGGCTTGGTGATTAGTAATCATAGTACCATCACAGCTTAATACAGACTACAGCCATTGTCAATTGTCATTGTCAATAGATTTTGAGTTGGTTGCTTTGACATTTGCCACGATTCATCAATTTTGCTTCGCGCACACACTCCGAGTTGTATGGATATAACGAAAGAGCAAATTCCGCTGGGGGAATAATTTCATGAATTATAAGAAATCATGTTTATTACGTAATCTATTCAATTTCTGATGAAAATTTTGTCTATGTATCAACTAACAGTTGAATAATTTTTGATTGAAATCAATAGTCGTTTCAATTCCATACATTGATCAATTTTCAGCATCATATTATATGACGTTACTATGATGTTGAATATTTGAGTCGGAAAAACACGGCAGTCTTCTGTAGTAGTTACATACATCTGCGCCTGTGACTCGTCACTCGTGATGCTAAAAAGTGGGTCAGAAGAAAATGACATACGGGGTCGTAGTATATAATCAATGAAAACGAACATCAAAACGAAATGTTTTTGAATATATGCTCGAATGCTATCCAACTTGGCCAACATTTCGACTAATTAGCACCTATCTGATATTCAAACCACAGGATGTGTTGCCTTCCAATGAGGTGTGGGGTAGTGTGGGTTTCGCACTCTCTCATCTCGTCAGTTTGAATGAACTTTCAAATGTCTGATAGATTCAAG
>JAVJAQ010001565.1:0-10405 GCA_032362365.1 Zygogramma bicolorata | reverse complement strand
CACTCACGTGTTATGGTTATTAAATAGTCGTTGCATAATTTACAACGGTAGATTCGAATATTCAATTCGATTTTTACTAGATACAATAATTTCTACGAGAAAAGAGAAATTTGAATGAATATTATAACTCTCAGACTCTCCTGCAATAAATGCAGGTATTCCACAGGGTTCAGTTCTAGCGCCCGCTTTGTTTCTGCTTCATATCAATGATTTGCTCGAGCAAATGTCTTCAGTAGATCGTTTTTCGGACGACAGTACTCTTCATAGTTCTTTCTCTTCCAGAGTCCCCATACCAGCTCGAGTAACAAAAACTCAAAGAAACATTCACTACAATTAAATAAACGATGACTTGTTAGAAATAATAGAATGGGGTAGCATCAACTCGGTGTAATTCAATACTAGAAAAACCCAGGCATATTTCTTCTCAAGGAAAGCCGATCTATCATCATCTAGTATTCAAATGTCAGGATTAATATTCCCACAGAGTCAAGTGTCTCGATGCTAGGAATTACCATTTCCTGTGAATCTGCATATAAAAATAAAACATTAATGGCTCGAAATCGATTCATCTTCCATATTTCTTTCATGTCGTAATGACCATGTCGATAGCGGCACTGGCAGCAACCCATTGACTTTCTCATAATATTAATCTACCTACTTAGCCGTCCGACGTGATGCCGTCACATTTTATATCCAATTTAGTAGATGATTGATTCGTGCTGAGTCCACCTTTGTGGATCCCGGGCTGAAGTTGACCATCAGACACGGTCAAGTTGACTTCGCACACTCCAGCAATCCGGCCATATTCGGCTAATTTCACTCTATTGGGGCCCAGTGGGTCGTGCAGAGATACTGTGTGCCTTGCAAGATTGTATCCGAACACATTGGCGTAGGGATTATCTACCCATTACACTGAGAGTGTTATATCTTTTGTTTTTTATATGCAGATTCACACGAAGGGGCATCTCTGTAATGTTCGAAGAACACCGCGAATCAAGGGACAGGAGATATGAATTAACATTCACTTTGAATGTTTGAAGTTTGTAAGCCACAGGAAGAACCTCTCTCGGAAAGGAGTTCCAAAGCTCAGCTGTTCTATTGAAAAAAGATCCCTGAGCAAGATAGGTTCGATATGTCTTCAAGTTTACAACAAAAGAGTGGAGATACTGTACTCGTCGAGTCATCCGTGTAGATATTGCCAAGGGTGGAACGATTGATAACAATTCAGAATAGCACCGTCCGTGGAAATATCTATGGAAGAGAGACAAGTCTCCGATCCTTCTACGATGTTCCAATGAAGTGAGCGAGTCTGTGTGCTTAGATTCACCAACAAGATAGATTGTCTTTTTCTGAATAGAATAGAGAAGCCTCAATGAATGGTTGGGTGCCGAATGCCATACATGAGAACTATATTCCAAGACAGGTCGTATCTGAGCCTTGTAGATCATTAGAAGCTGATAAGAAGTGAAGTATTTCTTCGCACGAAATAGAAATCCAAGTTTCAAGGAAGCACCTTCAGCAATCGATCTCACATGGTTATTCACATGAGAGATTATTATTGATCGTAATTCCTAGCATCGAAATACATGACTTTGTAGGAATAGTTACTCCTGGCATCTGAATACTAGATGATGATAGATTGAAAGACAATATTGGAACTATTAAAGTTGATAATAATGTCTTTTCGTTCATAAATTCTGAAATGTCATAGTAACATTCTCAACAAAGAAACTCTTTGAGCTTCCTTTCGAAAACAGTGAGGTTGTCTTCCAATCACAAGCAGACAGGCAGATGAGTCAGTAATTGAATTCCTTTGTACATCAGGCTTCTCTCATACAGACTGGTTCTAAGTTTCTAGGATCGACTTGGGTAGCCGTGATAATCAGAATTGAGAGAAAAGTTATGATAATTACTATATGCATATAGAATACATTTGTAGATGTAAATGAAGTAAAATGTGAGAATTCCATATTCTTTGAAATTATTACGACATGTTTCCCTATAATCTAGGTGAAATATTAATCGTATAACCTTTTGAGAAACAAAAGCCCTAGATGCTCCTTCTGCACCAACCAAAAAATAATATTATAAGAAATGTGGAAATGAACAATAGCATAGTATAGTATAAAATATTTTTTACTAGCAATATAGCAAAATGATTACTATTCAATTTCTTGCAAACGTGATTGATATTACTATTCGAACCCATATTATTGTCCACAATGACACCTAGGAATTTGTTGGATATTGCGACAGGTTCACTATCACTTACTGAGATTTTAATATTCTCAGATATTTCACATCTGGTCAAAGGGTGCATATAAACTGTTTTAGCAGAATTAACCATCGGAGAATTTCTCCCACACCTCGTGCTGGATTCCTTCGCCAATATATTTATTTTTGTAACGAGCTCTTCAGACGTTTCTGCTTCAGTTGCCAAAGTGGTATCATCAGCATATATAATTAGATGTTAAGTGCTGACGCATTCGGGAAGATCATTGGTATATCGTAGAAAAATTAGCGGACCAAGAATTGATCCTTGAGGTACACCAGCCCCCATATCATGTGGTAGAGATCTCTGGTTGTCAATTCTGACAATAATTTTCCTGACCTCAAGGTATGCAGCCAGCCACAATTAAAATTCCCACTCAAAAATATTATAAACAGAAGGCCTTGGATAAGCTAAGAAATGAATGTAAATAGTTACAATCTGCTTGATCTTTACAACTTATAATATGAATCAACAGACAAGAAAGACAAAGAACTGCCAGCCACCATATCATGTGAGAGAGATCTGTGGCTGTCAATAATCTTTCTAACCCCAAGGTATGAAGCCATCCACAATTAAAATCCCCACTCAAGAATATTATAAATAAAAGGCCTTGGTTGAGCCAAAAAAATAATCGTAACTAGTAAAAATCTACGGGATGTTCACAGTTTATGTGAATGATTAGAGAAAAAAGACAAAGAACTGCTTTTCTAATATTATAAAATAATTTGGAAGGCCCCAACGCAAGAAGACTACCCAAGATGAATGGAATCCCTAGTGGAATTACTGATTCGATATTATTTTGATGAAAACTCCAGACACCATTTATAATATTGAGGGGGTTCACACAAAATTCGGAAGATGGTGCAATAATCGAATTCCGTCATATTTTGCCGTTTGCATTATGATTTATTTGTTTTTTACTAGGTCTGGTGCCATCTGTGAACATATTTTAGGAATGTGAACTTCGCCTAATATCTATCTTCAAGTGAGCCGTATGTCTAGCGATTTTGACGGAAATATTAACGTTGTAATAGTATCCAAGTTATTTTATCGGGATTTTTATGCATCTTGAGACTACCTGACTTCTTCCTTTGTCCTGAGAGTAACACAAAAAATACTAATTTGGAATTAGCTGCAAAGTTCTTTGGAAACTTCAAATCAACATATCCCCTAAAACAATTCACAAATAATAGTATGTTCATCAAAAATCATAGTTAATTGCTGAAAAATGTCGATCATCAATAACCAAAGAATTGGTGAAAGCAATCTGAAACTGATTAAGCTTTTGCATGACACAAGGCTCGATGCATGTGAGACTGTAGAAAGAGAAACATGTAAGAATAGCATGAATAGTGACAAGGGGTCAATCTCTTTCAGCCCGCTTTTCAGTATATTGTTGATAAATTAATGAGAGCAATCAGTAGTAACACACGGAGTCCATATCGGAACAAAAAACCCCTCAGGTAGTTGTTGCACTAACTGAAACTGTGAAGCATATATATAGCTAACCTTAGTCTTGAGATTCTGTATCAATTTTCATCTCCTGAAGATGCCAACCTTGTTAGCGGAACGCGCGTCGGGTGCCAATAATATCAGTTTGGTGTTGGGGTAATCGATTTCTAGAATAAGTTCTGACTTTCACACCAAATTCAAATTCATCCTTCATCTTTAGAGAAAGGCAATCCGTCTTGTTGATGATTCTTCACTCACAGACTCGCTCACTTCATCGGACCATCGTAGAAGGGTCAGAGACTTGTCTCTCTTCTATAGATATTTTCACGGTCGGTGCAATTCTCAATTGTTCTCAATCGTTCCACCCTTGCCAATATCTACACGGATGACTCGACGAGTACAGAATTTCCACCCCTTTGTTGTGAACTGGGAGACCTGTCGAACCTCTCTTGCTCAGGGATCTTTTTTCAATAGAACAGCTGAGCTTTGGAACTCCTTGCCGAGAGAGGTGTTTCCTGAGGCTAACAAACTTCAGAAATTCAAAGTGAATGTTAATTGGTACCTCCTGTCCCTTGATTCACGCGGTGTTCTTCGAGCATCACAGGGCTTCCCTTCGTGTGAATCTGCATATGAAAGAAACAATGTTTTTCTTCAAACGTCAAATAATGATGACATTACTTATCTAACTTGATCCTGTCAAAGTTTGATGTTTCCGCCGGCAGCAGTTTTTTTCCCATTGCTTTACGGCGGAGGGAAAGATGTTGTCATGGCAACAAAATGAAACATGTCACAAAGCAACAATACAAATGTCATTAACAACAATTAAACATCATTTTTATTCATAGTAATATTAAAAGTACAATTAGTTAATGAAGCATTTTCAAAATTGAAACCGTGCAAAAATGTTCCCGACTCTTGATACGCATTGGTAATTGTTGATGATACTGATGGTCGAGCACAACTTTTAGCAATCATTTCCGATGTTGGCGAATCATGAGGGTTTCAAATTTTTTGAGCATTATCGTTCTTATTTCTTATTGAATCCTCTATATATCCTTCGGCAACCGTGCTTGATTTCCAACCCCCATGTCGTTTGAGGCATTCTAGATTTCCGCCTCCATCAATTAAAAGTGTTGCTGAAGTTCGTCGTAAACAGTGACCCGTGTATGCGCTTGCATCGTTTAAATTTAAATAACTAGCTACTTTTTGGGCTACTGCGCTGATCGGATGTATTCCCATGACGCTTCGGTAACACTTTCCATTTTGGTACTTTATAAAAAATCGGTTTTCTATGAAATTTTCAGGCCGCAGTGATGCATACTTTTTATACAGTTTAATGTGGTTTTGACCAATCATCGTAAAAGATCTAATTTGTCGCGTTTTACTGTCTGGGATTTTGATAATTATTACATTTTCTTTATCCTCAATGTCCACAGTCCTCATTTTTACCAATTCGTCGCATCGACAGGCGCCGGTAACCCCAATTAACAAAACAATCTGAAATATTTTTATAATTTAGTAGAGTATACTACATGCTTTGCAATATAATTTTTTTAACCTTTAATCCTAAATACAACTCATCTGGCGCTTCAAACAAAAATTTATCAAACTCGTCTTTAGTGAAAACTTTAGACTTCTTTGCAGTATATCCTTCGCTTGTCTTTTTCAGAAAGGCACGTAACTTTAAAAATTTGCTTATATCCACATTTTTTTCTAATAACCAACTCGGATTTTATCATAGAGTATCGTGACCACATTGTAGAAGATTTCCATTTATTTTCATTTTCCATTATATTAAAATACGCCAGTAAAACGTCTTCGGTAACTTGCCGTACTCCTCTTGTATCGCACCACTCTTGGAAGTGCTTGTACGCTAACCGATACTTTATTCCGGACTTGGAGGGCCCCAAACGTGCTACTGCATCATTAGCCGCGGACTCAATTTCGTTTAGGTTTTCCATTTTCGCACTAAATTTGCGCTTGCGGTTGCAACAACAATAAGCTATCTTTAATAACATAAAATAACTCTCAGACAACTGTAACCAGGGAGACGCAAATCCCACCGACGACTTAATTATTTTAATTTCTAACATCTAGACGACTTTGATAGTTGTCACAGTTAATTTCGAGTAAAAATAGCGTATGAATTGTACTATTTATGGTTGAAAATTGCTACGTTTGAAGAAAAAATAGTATACTTTATTCGGCAAAGAAGCGACTTTTCTTGACTTGCCCTCTATTACTCGCCTCACTTCGTTCGGCGCGTAATATCGGGCGTGTCAAGAAAAGTCATGCTTCTCCGCCTCATAAAGTAATATACTATTAGTATTATTCAATAGCTTTCTCCATCCATGTGTTCTATCCTAGTGAACTTAACGATGAAACTAATGATATTCTATCGAAATTTGATGCGCTCCCTGCATTCATACGCATTGTTGCTGACCGTTAAATTGATTTATCGAGTTAATTAGTAATGATGTGCCCTGTTCGATTTATTGTTTTGCGCTAGATTTAATTCTCTAATGAGTATTTGTATTCATTAGCGATACGGCATAACGATATAAATATTTTTCGATCCGTCGCAATCATTGATGCATTAGATAAATGAAGTCATTATTATTGCGGGTATATTATTATGTTGTTTTTTATATGCAGATTCACTCGAAAGGGAAGCCCTGTAATGTTCATAGAACACCGCGTGAATCAAGGGAGAGGAGAAATGAATTAATATTCACTTTGAATTTTTGGAGTTTGTAAGCCTCAGGAAAAACTATTTACGGTTCCAGAGCTCAGCTGTTCTATTGAAAAAAGATCCCTGAGCAAGAAAGGTTCGACTTGTATCCAAGTTCACAACGAAGGGGTGGGAATTCTGTACTCGTCGAGTCATCCGTGTAGATATTGCCGAGGTTGTGACGATTGATTACAATTCAGAAGAGCACCGACCGTGAAAATATCTATAGAAGAGAAACAAGTCTCCGACCCTTCTGCGATGCTCCAATGAAGTGAGCGAGTCTGTGAGTGAAGAATCACCAACAAGAATTTCTCTGAATAGAATCGTGAATCTTCAATTAATGTTTTGTTGCCGATCTCCACAAATAAGAACTATATCCTAAGACAGATCAATAGAAATCCAAGTTTCTGGGAAGCACCTATAACGATCGACCTCACATGGTTTTCCCATGAGAGATTATTACTGATCATAATTCCTTGCATTGAGATACTTGTCTTTGTAGGAATAGTTACTGCTGACATCTGGATACTAGATGATGATATATCGGCTTTCCTTGATTTTTTTCTTTGAAATAGTCAGTGGGCATACTTGAAGACTGGCGTTAAATCAAATCATCTTTCGAACAATCTGTTCAGGCCAATCTCAATTTACCTACACAGTAGGTTTCGGCTGACACCTGTCAGAATACAACTACTCCACTGGCTAATACCACGAAGGGCATTGAATTATATCCGACCGGTGCCAGTGCAGGTTTTATCACAGAACTAAATCCTGCATTTGCTTTTGGTGATACAAATGAAGGAATTGATTTTCAATTATAAGGACGGACACACTTGCAGACCGGTTTCGGGCTATTTGGCCACTCGTCAGTGCAAGGCAGTGCCATCATCAACATAAAGTCGATGATTCTTGGGTGTTTTCCGGGTTTGATGGCCGTGGTCCACAGGTTTTTATTCCTGACGTTTCGCCTACGACTATGGTAGGCATTATCAAAGTCTGTGAGGTAACGGACGCAATGATCTCGTTCTCACAGTAGATACTGATGACTTCCCATAATTAAAAATCAAAATCCTTCAGAGGATCAAGCCTCGACCAAAGCTGACGCGAACAACGAAGTTATTGCGCCATCTACCAATGGACGAGGTATTCCAACTTTATGTTGATGATGGCACTGCCTTGCACTGACGAGTGGCCAAATAGCCCGAAACCGGTCTGCAAGTGTGTCCGTCCCTATAATTGAAAATCAATTCCTTCATTTGTATCGCCGAAAGCAAATGCAGGATTTACTTCCGTGGAGAAACCTGCACTGGCACCAGTCGGATATAATTCAATGCCCTTCGTGGTATTAGCCAGGGGAGTAGTTGTTTTCTGACAGGTGCCAGCCTACTGTGTAGGTGATTTGAGACTGGCCTGAACAGATTGTTCGAAAGATGATTTGGCTTTCCTTGAGAAGAGACATGCTTGGGTTTTCCTAGCATTAAATTCCATCGAGCTCATGTTACCCCATCCTATTATTATTACCAAGTTATCTGTAATGTTCCTTTGAATTCTTGTTTCTCAAGCTGATAAAACTTTATATTTTTTCCTCGTTATCCGACCCTTTTTTTCTTACTGAGTGGTACCAATTTTGAAACCTACCTTATATCATTATTCTCCTTACCATCCAATGTACTTTTCAATACAGAATAAACATTCCATAACGTAGGAGGTTTTATTATTTTTATTTGTCCTCAAGGTAGGTACCATATAAGCACATTTTCAGAAACCTTGACTTTGAACATTTCAATTATTTTACGAAACGTAAGGAATTGAGTTGGGAAATAAGGTTATTTCATCACAATATTAATCATCAGGAATGAATGAAATCATATAACACTTGTGATAATGTAGGTATTCAACTTGGTAGTATTCAGTGCTATTTTTCAATATTGGCAATGCAGGCTGACATATGTCATTTCTCGCAGCGACAAGTTGGGACAAAAAACTACGTCAAGATGTATTGGAAGTATTTAATTCACATTCACAGTTGTACAAAAAATGTTGTTTCGTCCTTCGATTGTTATGTTTCTGTGGTTCAAGAAAAAGTGTTGCATTATTGACATCTAAATCTTTTCATTCCTAGACTGGTCCACACGATGATATTCATGCTATTCATGACCGATAGCCGTCCTCAAAGAATCTATCGATTTTCTTCTGATGTGATACAATGACCTCCTCAAATTATTGGGGTGACGCAGTGTAACTTTTGATTTTCTTTTTTCAAGCCTTCGTTGGACCATATATCAAGCTTGCTTTATGCTTTGGATTCAGAATTAATAACCTTCCTCATCCCTTCGCAACGGCCGAAGAAAATTGGTACGGACCAATTTATCACACACGTATTGTGTCTCAAAGCTTTGGAAGCGGCTAATGCGTTCTAAATCACTTGCGTTGCAAGTTTTTATGTGACGTTCGCTATGGTATGTTATTGGTAGATACTTCCATTGTCTGAATATTTCAGTTCATTGAAGCCTGTCAAAGACTCTAACATATCCAGTTACAAGGTACAGAAATAATATAAGAAATGGTATCGATTCGGAATTCCATTTTCTATATATCATTAACACTTTTGACACCTGTTACTGTGCTAAAAATACAAAGAACTCATGAACAATTCGGAAAGAATTAGGTAATCAAATCCAATCAAAATTGGTTTAAATGGATTTTTGGTTAGAAGAAAATAAAACTGAAGGTTTGATTGGTAGTTTCTGAGCTTTGTTACATTCAAATTTTTGAAAAATAAATCAAACTCGCCTTCAAATCTACTGCAACAGGATGAAAATTAATATCTGACTGTAGATTTTACGTTTCAGTCAATTTCTCAGCCTTTGAGGGAAGCAAAGGGACATTATTATCCCGCTCTCCTTCGAAATAACTAATCGAAGATGTCACTAACTTTTGGCAGCGATAGTTTTTAACTCTTTTGTCATTTTTACGCCTAAGACTGATAGTTCTTAAAGAAGCATCGATATCAAAATTCATATATTCCTGGTGCGATCTCCGATTCAATACTGTTCCGTCAAAAACACGATCAATCATATACCTACTCGGAATTCACTGCGATTTCCGGTATATGGTGCAAGAATCGAATTCTGTCATCTTTTGACCTCCGCTTTCTAATTCATTCGAATTTTCTCAAAGTTTTCCACAATTTTACTGTTCCTTTCAACAAGCTATTCGTCGTCTCCAGTTCAATTCTCTACCGCTGTTTCGTTAGTAATTTGTCGTTTATCTGCCGTTGCTTTCAATTATTAGTTGTTTCCGTTTGTTTAGTAATCAATTTAAGTGTTGTTTTAAACAGTGTTTCGCAGTGGATATCAAACGCTGTTGTATTAATTGTGAACGAAATAATCAATCATCCATCCACTTATATAAAGTTGCGATGGTTAGTACAAAACATTCAATGCACATGTACCTAAGTTCAACTGGTCAATATAAAGCGATATTACTCTGACGCTGATAAGAACAAAATTCATCTTGCTCAGTTCTCAATTTGGTAGAATTCATATTTGTGTTTTTTGCTGATTGCTCTTCAGAATTCCCCAGTTTGATATATTTATTCCAAGTGCTAGCATTAGTGACAATGGATGTCGGGAGAGTGTTTTCAAATGCGGTCTATTTGTACAGCGGCATAATAGCGGCATAACTATTCCTAATGAATTGAAATAACTCAGGTTGATCTGGACTATGGAGGGTCCAATTCCTTCAGAATTGAACACTATAATGCTAATGCTCAATAAACTCTGAATTGACGTACTATTTCTTCCATGTAGGCATTAGGCATGCTCTAATTTGTATAACGTCATTAACGACACGTTCAGCACATTTATCCCTACCTATCGTAAAACCGCAAGGAAATATCCGCCGTGGTTTTCGTCTGAAATAATTCGAAATATCAGAAAAAAGCACCT
>JAVJAQ010001558.1:0-213928 GCA_032362365.1 Zygogramma bicolorata | reverse complement strand
CATTTTTTCAGAAAACTACCAATCACAGAGCCCTCATTCTTTCGACCAATCACAGAGCTCCAGCGGAGACGCCATACTTTTCAGATAACAACCAATCACAGAGCTCCAGCAGCCATACTTTTCACAACCAATTGCAGAGGGCACCTCGAGGTCACAATGGAGTCCAACCACCGGCCAACCTCCCACTCTGCAACGTCACAAGATTTTGCTGCCCCGCACCCCCACGCACCCCAACCACCACCCTCATAATACAGCTGTGTCAAAAAGGCATTATGCCGGTAAACCGCTGTTGGTCATCTACTGTCATCACTTATACCTAATGGAATTTCAGCAGAGTTATTATCAATATATTCACTCATAAACTTATCGTTGGGAATTTCTATACTCTCAAGATCTCGAAAGGTCTTTAAATCAACATGATCATCGACAACTTGAACGTGAAAAACCGACGCAAAATTCAAATAAACAGAAAAGCTATAATCGTTATTAACACCAGGAAGCATCCATCCAAATCTTGAGTTAATAACTGCTGTTGAACCTACAGAAAGACGTTCATATTTTCCGGTAAAAATTTTTCAGTAATGATCGACTTGATTTGCAGTGATTTGGATGACATGTTTAGAGTGTCGACTAGTTGAAGTAGATGGAACTCCTCTACACTACCTGGCTGGTGCATTTTCGCTACTACCAAATGCATCAATTGATAGGTTGTGCGTTTCAACCACAGGTAAATTTGTTTTTCTGGATAAACATTCCTCAATGAAGGAAAGTTGACTGCCACCATCAAATACACTACGTGCAAGGGCTTGTTTTGTTTGTGGCTCTGAACAATTTGTCTAGATGAATTCACATGCAGTCTCCGAATAGGCACTGCAAACTTGACTATTGTCAAATAGGCTCGTTGATTCCATATTGTCAGTTCCGCCATTTTCAGCATTATTAGCAGTATCCATTGTGGAGTTCTACCTCGATTGATAGTACTCAGGATCGCACAAAGATACAGCATGTCTATCACCAGAGTTCAAACATTCGAAGTTTTCTGCCTTGCAAAATCTAGAAGTATGGTTTGGTCTTGTGCAGCGAAAGCAACGTGAATTGGATTTCAATATGCCCTCGTTTTGATTCGAAGCCGATACACCATCACAGTTTGGGGTAACATGACCCTTCGACTTGCAAGATAAACAACATTCTTTTACTGATGTTAACGAACCTGCCACTGTAACAGTATTATTCTTTTTCGTTTGCCTATTTTCAGAAACGGGCTCCTTTATAACATTCGACTCTCCTGCAGTTTGTGCTTGCTCCACACATTCAATTTCCATTTTCAAAAAACTCTGAAGCTTTGTTATTCGACGTTGAGAATTACTCGTGAAGGGACACTGGTCGAATACATAAAATATTTACAAAATATGTATGTACATTTGATTTCTCATGATCGCCATTTTTCATTACCGAACCGAAATTACCGAAAACGATTTTTTGGCTGCCTACGATCTATGCGGCATAACGAGCTCAAAACCCCTAATTTTTTCCTCTCCTAGGTTCATTCAGATGATTTCTCCAATTGCAACAGTTGATATCAAAGTTCAGAATCGATACCTTGCGTAAAAAAATCCGAAGAAACCGAATCGTTTCATAACCAGTACGAACATAACTCGAACACGTTTTCGTTATGGCGAATGCTCCTGACATTTCCCGAACAAAATCAGCAAGTCGAACAAACCTCGCCATTCTTCCTGAAGTGGTGGTTTGATGTACATTGAAGTGTCATATTTGAGAGAAGTGAGAAGATGGTGAATCTCACAACTATACAGAAAATAATTACTAATCTGTCGGTATAGAAATTCATACGCACATTTCACATTCACCAGCTTTCGAAACCAACTCAGGTGGATTTTTTCTTGTACTCCAATGACTGCATGAGTGTAACATGGTGTTTTCAACACAGCATTGCTTTTGACCTCAGAGCCATGTAGAATGTGAACACATATATATTTGCTTCAAACTAATTTACTTCTTTTGAATAATTCATGCTAGTTGCACAGTGACTGTCAATGATTTCGATACCTAGTAATAATGAACGTTTTCCTCACAACTACATTAGTGAAGAAAGTTGAAGGACGGTAACAAAACAGGATTACTTTCGATAGATGAGAAGTTAAAGAGTCTCACTATACCTAGAGTGAAAGTGATTGAATACACAAGAATTGAATAATATTTTGGAGATGGTATCCCGACAAAATTTCAAGTTTTATCTGAAATGAAATGAAGGTACCTGCTTTAACATGAGCAAAGTTGCATTATTATGAGTTTGATTGATATAAATCGCATCTGGATACCCATCTTGAAAGACCGAATTCAATTTCAATTTATTTGTCTATAATAAAAAGCAACGTTTCAGTTGCATAATTTTTCATGAATTAGTTCGTAGTAATAGCAAGGCATTATGACAAATAGTGAGTTACTGCCAAAAAGAGGTAAACTTTGAACATGGGCTTTTTATAGTCACCATCTCTTTATGACGGATGGTACGAAAACATAGACAGAAGTATAAATAGGTTATACGAGTGGATTATTATATTATGATTGTATGAAAAAACAATTCATTTGTAGTGTGTGTTATCTGGTTATGGTGATTCGGAAACATAACAATTTTTTAATAATAAGCACTTCATTCAAAAACACAAATACATATGAAATCTATTAACTAGCAATCAAGTGGAAAGAATAAAGCAGGTGAAAGATAAGTGCTAATGCACTTGTTTCGTATCGAATCAATTAAAAGAGACTGGTACTTGAATAGAGTTTTGATAAAGCAAACATAAAATATAGTATGAATAGAATACAAGTTGGAAAATTTTTATAGTATAAATGAAATGTAGTATAATGAATATATAAACAAAATGTATAGTGTAGAAGGGAAAATATAAGGTGAATAAAATTTGAAGTGGATAAGAGCAATTTGAATAAAATAAAATGTTTGACAATGATAATGAGGGTGACAGACAATCTACGAAAAGTGAGTCAGACAGACCGTTGAAAGTCGTCATCGGAAATGAGTGAGCCTCGAAGAAGCTGGCCACTCGCGCTAGCGAAACGTTAGGAAGAAATTCCAAAGAACGACGGCCTTCAAGCCCGATGAAAAGTAGTTATACTCACAGTCAGTAGCTTGCTATCTAGATATTTCTCGATATTCGAGAAGTCTTCTTCTGCTTTAGATTTCAAATCTATCCAACTATCACCACTGTAGAAGATAGCTGTGTCATCTGCGAAACCGGTTATACCACCCCGAGTTTGTAGTGAGAACAGATCATTGATATATATATATATATATATATATATATATATATATATATATATATATATATATATAAGCGGAATGTTATGTGAGGATACAGTCAATAGGCTGGGCTGTTATACAAGCAAACTCTTTGTTATTTGGTCGAGCTTTCGAGAATGTTTCTTCTCTTTTTCAAGACATTAACGTGAGGTTATGTAAGAAGTCATGTCATTATAATTTAAAATACTTAGGAGCACGTGCTAAGTTTTTTTTTTTTCTTTGTTATTTGGTCGAGCTTTCGAGAATGTTTATTCTCTTTCTCAAGACATCTAAAAATGTATATAAAGTTACAAACAAATTGTTAAAATATGGGGTTAGGTTTACTTACTAACGTGAGGTTATGTAAGAAGTCATGCGTAAAGATGAAGAAAAATGGAAAAACATCATTTTCTCATGCTCTCGTGGAGTAAAATCGATAAAAACTGTTAATAAAAATTCATTGCACAGATATTTTGGAAAACATTTTATAATTTAAAATACTTAGGAGCACGTGCTAAGAAGTTATTCATGAAAGAGAAAAAATTTGAAACAGAGAGGAAACATCTTCGACATTGACAGCTGCCTTAGCACGTGCTCTTTAGTATTTTAAATTATAAAATGTTTTCCAAAATATCTGTACAATAAGTGTTTATTAACAGTTTTTATCGATTTTACTCCACGAGATCATGAGAAAATGATGTTTCTCCATTTTTCCCCATCTTTACGCATGACTTCTTACATAACCTCACGTTAATGTCTTGAAAAAGAGAATAAACATTCTCGAAAGCTCGACCAAATAACAAAGAGTTTGCTTGTATAACAGCCCAGCCTTTTGACTGCATACTCACACACATATATATATATATATATATATATATATATATATATATATATATATATATATATATATATATATATAGCCTAGTATGGACCCTTGCGGAACTCCATATTCGATCTTTTCCGAATTACCGCAGACGCCATCAACACTCACAGCCTGGAGTCTATTTGTCAGATAACTTTCAAATAGCTTCAAGCAATTTCCCCGAATACCAATATCCTCCAGAGTATGCAAAAGCAAACGGTGACTGACGGTATCGAAGGCTTTCGATAAGTCAATGAATATTGTTGAGGACGGTTTGCTGTTATTTAGTGATTCTGTGATCTTCGAGGCTAGATTTAGGATGGCATCCTCAGTCGATTTTCCTTCCCTAAATCGTTACTGTTGATTCGATAGGATGCTGTACTTTTTTGGGTATACTTGTAATCTATTTTTTATTATTTTTTCAAATATTTTAGATAGGTGGGTTAGTAGTGATATGGGCCGATAGTTGATTGTTTCCGTTACATCACCCCTTTTGAACAGTGGGGTAATTATAGAATATTTGAATGCTGTGGGATAGACTGCTTTTTCAAAACATATGTACATCGAGTATAAGTGAATATAAAATAGGACTAAGTAAACATCTATAAACGGAATACAAGCAAGCATAAATAACATTAATTAAACAAATCTTTGGTGAAACGTGTTAACCTACTAACTCCTGTTGTAGTTTGAAAAGGGTTTCTTGTATTGTGAGAAAGAGAAAAACATTCTCCGTTAGTATGAAAAGCAGCTTCCTCCGATAAAATTTCCCCGGCATTTCCGTTGTGTTCAGGTTAAGACTTGCATGTGTCTATGTGTGCTCCTATATTTTTTAGTGAAGTCGGAAGCTACTTTTAGCAACGAAAAATTCCCAAGTTGATGGAATTTCAGTATGTTATTTAGGTTTAGTGATGTCAAATCCAGGTTTTCGATCTCGCGGAGGTTGTGGAAAATGTTTGGTGGCAGAAAAACCGCGAAATTTTTGGACTTGTTTCAGGTTTTCACCTATAACTCGAATACGGTCAATCTTAAGTGAAAAGTTATTCTGAATTGAATTGAAGAAAACTAAATTTCCGGTCGATGACAAAAAAATAATCCGAAATCGTCAGATATGAAAGTTTCAACAAACTATCAGAAAATTTTTATTATTCCAATTCCGGTAAAAACTGCTATAACCCATTTTAAAAGTGCTGTAGCGCTACACCATCAATCCCAATCGCCTACTTTCTCACTGGAACTTGTAAAACATCAATTGAAGAGTTCAATGAGCCCAAAAAATTTAAAATTGCTGCATTTTTTAGAATTTTCAAAACTGTTTTTCTAAAATAAGTGTTTCTCGAAAATGGTTCTATGCTCTTTTCTGGGGCTTACTGATCTCTCTGACGCATAATCGCCTTCAATACCATATCGTGTCCGTTATAAAGTACCCAGGGACCTATAGGGATTCATCTGTATATGTATGTAAGGAGAAAAGGTTATACCAAGTATTAAAAATACGTCATGATTCAAAACATGGTAATTACACCGAACACGAACAAAAATATGGAATAATACATATAGTGAATTAAAAGGGAAATATTTGTGAGGATGCAGCAATTGACAATAAAGAAGAAGAAGAATAGATTTATATCTTCTTCAGTCACGAAAGCTCTCCGGAGATTCGGTGTCATCGTCCTCTATTTCATGACCTCCTGGGCGAATCAAGTTTTCAGCGAGTGGTTAAGTGAAGGTATAATTTGTTGTAAACTAGAGGATTTTGAACCTTATGTGAAATATCATTCAATAACTTTCTGACGAAGAAAATATATACTTTTATTTTCAGTATTCTGGCAAATCAAAAAACAAACTTATATATAACAAATAATACAACAACCCATTATATGAATAACTGAATATAAAACAATAAAGATCAAACTATCGACGAATGCTCATTCAACACTCCTCCTCATTCGTGATAAATTTCCAACCACAACGTTCTCGAAGAAGTACCATTCTCTTTGCTGGAAGTGGTTTGGAAACAAATCAGCAAGCATGTCATCAGTAGGACAATAGTGATATTTTATGATTTCCTGGATCATGTAGTCTTTGATGAAATTTAATTTAGTATCTATATGTTTGGACCTGTTACTAAATTTTTGTGATTTGATCATCTTCAAACAGCTCTGGTTATCCTCGAATATAAGAATATACTTCATTGAAACCCAGCAAAAGTTTCTCGAGCCAAACTGCTTCTTGACATGCTTCGAATAATGCAATAAATTCAGACTGTGGAAGATAAGGCAACACAGTATTGTTTTCTGCAACACCATCTGAATACTTCACCATTGAGTTTGAAAATGTAGCCACTATTAGATTTTCTCTCCAACCTGTCTTCAGCCCAATTCGCATCTGTAAATCCATAAAACTGCATATTCGCCTCACTGCAGCTCGTCATCGATTTCAAGTTTTATGTTCCTTTCAAATATTTCAAAACTCTTTCCGTTTGATAATTCGCGTGATTTTAAGTTTTACAGATATCTACAAGAGCGCTTTCAATACAGAAAGAAATGCTGCTGCCACATCCCCGGATGAGGAAAATGTGCTCAGGGTACAAGTAGGGAAGATGAGAATTAAAAAAAAAGAAAAACGCTTCCGACTACTCAATTCCAGTTTTGGAAGATGATGACTCTGGTGAATCAGAAATTTCACTATCTTTTTTGTCACCAATGTATTTGTTTTGTCAAATCGTCAAAGAATATGCTATTCACCAATCACAAGTGCACTTTCTTTCAAATTCTTCATTAATGGATACGAATACAATACATTTCCTCATTTATCCAAGCATTTTTGAGCCCTTGAAGTTATAGTCGCAGGAATGACCTTTAGAATTTGATGTTCTTTCATTTTTCAGAGTCACAGCAGCCTAGGGATTCCGAGTCTAAGTAGACTAG
Source organism: Zygogramma bicolorata (assembly GCA_032362365.1). Taxonomy (NCBI): domain Eukaryota; kingdom Metazoa; phylum Arthropoda; class Insecta; order Coleoptera; family Chrysomelidae; genus Zygogramma; species Zygogramma bicolorata. Next base: position 206,817 of record JAVJAQ010001558.1, on the reverse strand, counting down.
AGATCTGGATTCCTCAGGAGCCCATTCCATTCGATTCCCAGCGGGTTATTGAACCTCCTAGTTCTGCGAGTGAGTCACAAAATGAACAAAATTCAGATATCACAGGTATGCCTTATTGCCAATAAAATAGTTTTCTGAAGAATTATTTTTATGCATATTATCTTTGTATCGAAATGATAACAGAATAACTAATGCGAACTGTGGTTCATAGAACTATGATATTAGAGAATATGAGTTAGAAATATATATATATATATATATATATATATATATATATATATATATACAGTGTGTCCCTAGACCAGTGGGGCAGTTGAATATCTCTCAAGATTTATTCAACTGTCCCACTGGTCTAGGGACACACTGTATATATATATATATATATATATATATATATATATATATATATATATATATATATATATATATATATATATATATATATATCTGGAACTTCCGGTTGAACCGTGTCTGGAATTTTTCTTCTTTCGACGTTTCGACTCCCACTTTGGAGCCATTCTCAAGACTTGACGTGGTGGCGAGGCCTTAACACCCCCAGCACTCATCTTGACAGTGAATCTATATATATATATATATATATATATATATATATATATATATATATATATATATCAGTAACAAGTTGAGTAGGTATCAATAGTCCCAATAGAGGTGTTGCTCAACTTGTTACACTATCATATAATTCACATAACAATTATTTTGTTAATAACTCTTTTGAATATTGTTCTTTTATAAATGAATTTCAACTTCCTGTTGACTACAAAATTATCAGTTTAGATGTTGTATCACTTTTCAACAATATCACATTGGAATTAGCTAAAAACAGTATCACCAGACACTGGAACAATATTTCTTCTAATTGCAAGATTTCACTAACATTATTTCTCAAATTATTTGATTTTCTTTATGACACAACAGTTTTTTCCTTTGAAAATAAAATTTATAAACAATGCCTGGGTATGCCCATAGGTAGCCCAGTTTCTCCCATAATTGCTCAATATGTTATGAACGACCTAATTGATGACGGTTCAGGCAGAATTCACTTTGAGATACCTTTTTTGAAAAAATATGTCGATGACATAATATTAAGTGCCCTTCAGGACAAACTTCAAGAACTGTTACTGGTTTTCAACTCTTACCATGGAAAACTACAATTTACCATCGAAGAGGAAGACATCCAACTCAGCGTTCCCTTCTTAGATACTAAAGTTATCAGAAGAACTGATAACTCACTTATCACCAGTTGGTACACGAAGCCTGGTGCGTCTGGAAGATTCTTACACTTCGAATCTTACCACCAAAATAAACAAAAAATCAACCTAGTGCTAGGTATGGAAAATAGAGTGCTGAAAACTAGTCACATTTCGTTACAGAATAGTAATTTAAAAAAACTTTTTCAATCATTTCTGAATAGTGGATACCAGAAGGGACTTCTGCATGTAGGTCACATATTAACAGTGATTCTCATAATAATTCTTCCATTCATAATAATGTTCCAATTTTTCACCTCTCTCTTCCTTATATTCATACACTTCACCATAAATTCAATGGGTTGTTTTCCAAAATTCCTAATTTCGAAATTGCTTATAAAAATCAAATTGTACTCAATAAAATTTTTCCTAAATTAAAAGATAAAGAACCTGTATTAGATCATTCTAATGTTGTTTATTCTCAGTGTGAAAAAAAGTACACTGAACAAACCAAGAAGAAGTTGAAAGATAGAATCTGTTCCCATAAAAGCGATATAAGAAATCTCAAAAAAACTTGCTCATTAGTACAACATTCAATCAATTTTGATCATCTGCCCGATTATGATAATGTGACGATATTGGAACATGAATCCAATCTTAAGAAAAAAACTTTTCTTGAAATGACACAAATTTTCAAAGAACCAAATTCCATAAATTCCAGGAAAGATATTGATAGTCTCAGTATCATCTACTCATATTTACTAAGTCGCCCCCTACTGGGTAGTAATAATAACAACTTTACACTTGGTACCCCTGTGTAGTTGGTGATTTCACTTTCATTTTCATTGTGTGTTGGCAACAAGGTCACAGGAAACTGTAATCATTAGCCACTTGTCAACTTCATTCCCTTCTTTTTCACATCATTTCCTTTAAAATTACAAATATGGTTTCCAATGCCCGTTAGGAGAAACAACTTATCCCATTTTTTCAATTCTTTTACATGTTTGATTGCTCATATCTTTTAATTAAAGTTTTATATTATATTTGTACCATTGAGTCGATGTGTTGTGATATGTTGTCCTTCATGTTTTTATTAAAAGAGGATTATTATCCTCACATTCGTAAGTAAGCACATGTTAAAAATACTTTTCTATTCATTGTAGAGTTCCTGATGAAGAGCCAATAAAGACTCGAAAGCTTGAACAGAATAAAGAGTTCATATATATATATATATATATATATATATATATATATATATATATATATATATATATATATATATATATATATATATATATATATATATATATATATATATATATATATATATATATATATATATATATATATATATATATATGTGCTAATACAAACTCTACTCATATTTTAGGAAGTAGTAACAGTGATGCTACCAAGCATATCACACTCATTGAAAATGCAACTCCCATTGCTGAATTGCTGATGACAAATTTCAACTACTTCTTGATACAATCCTGGAGACGAAGGCGAAGGTCCAGGTGTCCAGGTTATTTTGAACACAAAAAATGAAATGGACTTTGGTACAAAAAAAACTGTATCGGTTCTAAAAAATGAAAAGATTGAAGGCAAATTTCCAATCTCTAACATGGACAAGCTTTTAGAGCAGCAGAGGAGCAGCTGGGGAGAGATGCTGAGTTGAAAATCAATTGGTAGGTACTCAGAAAAATGATTTTATCTGTGTAGAGACGAATGGGGAGTATTTGTTGGCTTTCTTTTTTCATAAAACATAATATGGAGGTACAAAACGGTAAGGAAGTGATACTAGAAACATTCTATGGAGATTTGTATATAATTCACTATGAACAATTCCATTTATTCTCATGTTGTGTTACAAGCAGTTTATGTTATATGTTCATGGCAAGAAGTTACTTCTTCGAATTTCAATGCTCGACAAGCCGTTATCAGGTATTTCTTGATTTGTATTTGTAGCTATAACTGAAATGCACATGTCATCCCTAGAGTGTTTGAAATATATGTAGTGTTACTTCTTTTATGTTAATTTTCGAAAAAGAAAAAAATCCAATAGTGTTTTTTATTTTCGAGTCCAGTTTGAAAATATTCATACTGATTCTTTTGAACTTTTGAGAGTTATTGAAATGAATTTGAATATATTTTTATATCATTCCTTGTTCTTATATTTATATTCCAGAACCAATTTCTGAAATCGTAATGCGATTCTGCCAAAACATAACCACACAATGTTACCTATACATCACAGATAAATATAACGTAGTTCTTAAATAATGTATAATTGTTAGGTAACAAAAATATATTATTGTTTCTTATACATAGCTGGTGGATATTTCAATAATGTTACAATACCACAATCATATAATATAGAAATCGTGAAACAGATACATTGCGGATACGATGCAGATGCATAAACATAACCATTTTTAGCTTGTAACATTGTTATGTATCCTACCCGGACATTTTGCTATAACATCCATATAACATAAATGTTAAAGTTACATATAACGACAATGAAATATATAACATTGTAATGTAACTGCTGCATTAGGGTTATATCACAATGTTTAGTGGGCATCGACTTCATTAAGCAGTGCCCTCGAGGTGTTTTGAAGGGAAAGGTTGTGCCTTCAAGTCTGGTGCAAGCAGAAATCTTCTGTGGTTTGAAATCGAGGTAGGAACGTTGCGTTGTGTATTACCAGCACCGGCCATGTCAGACAAGGTCGTCTTAAATGCTTCAGCTATAGATCAGTCATCAGACATAGCTGAACTGAGGGCTGAAAAACCTTTGCCCAACGAAATCTGAGAGTCCAGTAAAAAACCTCAACTCGGTTGCCGAGAAAAAAGGTCTGGACTTCCGGATTCACTTTGGGTGGATATGAGGTAGTCCAATGGCCTGAAACCTGCGCCAACAAAAAAGAAATCGTTTTCGTGCGCGAGATACTCGGCGTGCACAACTCAGGAAGTGCGCGGAACAAAAAAAACGGCGTATGATGATTGAAGGTCAGCCGTATGATGATCTACAAAGAAGATTGCCCCTGTCTATGATCAATGATCAGAAATCATTGTGTCAGTCCCAGTTGTTTCCAATTATATGTCCACTCACTTCTTCGGTTCCGTTCTGAAACGTGACAAAAACATGAAAAACAAACTTACTTACGATAAGTATGAACGGAGTTTGTCCTCGAGTGTACTTAGGTTCTTCGTTGTCGTTCGCTAGTCATTGTGTCAGATAGGTACACCACCGCAGTGCAAAATCATCCTGGATATCACTATCACTATACTTTGCTTCAGTAGGATTATCTCCCAGTATAGTAGTAACAGCGTTATCACTACGGACAGATTTACTGTTGGTGGCGGAAAATTCCGATGTCAAATCTGACGACGAACCTGCGCCAACCAAAAAAAAAATTGTCTTTGGACGCGAGACACTCGGCTGGCACAACTCAAAAGTGTGCAGGGCAGAAAATGGCGTGGGATGATGAATAAAGTTCAGCCGTATGTTGATCTACAAGGTAGATTGCCCCTGCCGATGATCATTGATCAGAAATTATTGTCAGTCTCATCTATTTCCAATTATATGTCCACTCATTTCGTTGGTTTCTCTGAAACGTGACAAAAAACATTTAAAACAATCTTATTTACTGGACGAGTAGGAACGGAGTTTTTCCTCGAGTTTCCGTAGTGTTCGCCAAGTTTCTACGTTGTCTTCACTGAGCATTGCTCTCTTTTTTTCCATAGTATGGAACATTTTCTTGAATTCACTCATTTGTAATCAATTTTCACTTTAGAACTCATCACATTCAGTGCAAGAAGTATATTGACGGATATTCGAGTGAGGTATCTTGGGATAGGGGCATGGTTAGTTATTCTTTCAACTTGCGCATATCAGTCATAGAGGTATTACTACATGGTAATCTATTCGGATGGGGCCAACCGAAGTATAATGCCAATAAATCAACTAATGTTTTTGTGCCATTCGATTATTCGTTCCCACCTGACAGTTTCAGTTCGAGAAGTGTTACTATACTATCAATTTCAAACGAAGAAAAGATAGGTTCTATGACAAAATCAATGGAAAAGAGTTTAACTGATTTCTCAGTTTCTCTGCCCGACTTGGATATTTCAAATAATCCAATAACAAGCGAGGTTCTTCTGAAAGGTAACGTGCAAAGCGATCGATTCCACGAGTTGAAGAGAACTGATTACTCGCGCTGTACATTTTCTGAAGTAAATACGTTGAGTGATTCAGAAAAGTTCCATTATTTGATTACTTCCTTGAGGGACCTCCATTATCTTTAGTTGAAATACACCCGTTAGAAGGCAGTAATTATCATCTTGCTTACGAATGTTTTGTAAAAAAACTCTCAAATAAACGGTTTCGCGCTTCCGCTCATTGGAATGAATTGCAAAGTTGTCAACCTGTCAATAATTGTGAAAATGCCGCTTGTTTTCGCCATCTCTTAGATATATTTAATGAAAATTTATCCGCACTAAAGAAACTAGGTCTTCCTACCGATGGGTGGAGATTTATTTTAATGCAAATGCTTATCGATCGTATTAGCCCCGATATGGCTCAGGCTTTCGAAAAAGAGCACTGTTCATCGGAAATTCCAACATATAATGCCTTATATGAGTTTTCAGATAAGCAATGCACTGCAATTGAATCTTTCGCTTATTCGCATGCTTCAAAGTTGAAGAAGCAAACAGATACATCTCGTAAGTCAACAAATGGTTCGCAAACTAGTTCAAGAAATATGCAATCACGCAATTCGTCATTTTTCACCAAAACTGACAATCGTACATCAAAATTGATCTGTTGCCAATGATGGTAGTCATTCGCTCTATACTTGTTCATTGTTCTTGGAAAAATCCGCTACCGATAGATACAATTTCTGCAAATCAATGCATTTATGCTTCAATTGTTTGAGTAATATGCACGATCTACGAACTTGTAAATCCCGCAATAGTTGCCGCTGGTGTAATAAAAGGCATCACTCTCTATTATGTTTGAAACATAACTCTGATTCCAATGAAACAGTTGATCAAATGAGGAATCAAGCAGCTTCTCATTCAACTGATGATTTGTCTCCTCCCCAAACAGTTGCTAATGTACATTGTGGTATGGGTTTCATGAATCGAAAGAATGTAGTACTCTTGGGTACCGCTCGCATCGCAATTCTGAATAGTAAAGGACATTATCAAACTTTCAGGGCTTTACTCGATATAGGTAGTCAAAGTACTTTTTATCACAGAAAGGGCAGTTAATCAGTTAAAATTGTCAAAATATCCTTTATCACTTACTGTTCAAGGCTTGGGTGAAAGTAAAACCGTCACTTGTTCAAGTGGGGTATCATTTTGTTTCAAACCTCCCAATCAATTTTTTTCACAGTTGACGGCGTGATAATTTCAAAAATATGTGAAAAATTGCCCTCATCACACCTTTCAACTGAAAATTGGCCGCATCTTGTTAAGCTCAATTTAGCCGATCCCGAATTTAACAATCCGAGTCAAATTGATATTTTGTTAGGGGCAGATATCTTTCCGAAATTAATATTAGGTAATCATATTAGTGGAAATTTATAGGAACCTGATGCAATAGAAACCGTATTTGGATACGTGTTGATGAGAAAATTAGCTTGTTCTTCTCCCCCCTTACTGAATTCATTTTTTTGTCAAACTAACGCTGAAACTAATTCGATAGAAAGTATTCTAAAAAATTTTTGGCAGATAGAGTCGGTTCCAGAAGTTAAATGTCTGTCGCCAGAAGATAAGTACGTTGAAGAATACTGTGAAAAAACTACTCGCCGGGACGACAATGGCCGCTTTATTGTTGCATTACCTTTTCGTGATTCACCTCCAGTGTTTTTTGGAAGTAGAAATCTTGCTATCCGAAGTTTTTTTGAAACAAAAGACGATTTATCAGGATTATTGCGAATTCATGAAGGAATATTTAGAGCTCAATCATATGGAATTGATATCCGAATTAACGATACCAAAAAATAGTTACTACATACCGCACCATTGTGTTATCAAACCTCAAGCTATTTCTACGAAATTGAGAGTAGTTTTCGATGCTTCAGCTCGAACCTCGAATGAATTGTCACTAAATTATTACTTATTGACGGGTCAAAAGTTACAGCGTGATATCGTGACAATTTTATTAAATTTTCGGTTACATAAGCATACTTTGTGCGCAGACGTAAAAAAAAATTATAGAATGATATTACTAACACCGGAACATCGCGATTTTCAACGCATAATTTGGCGCTTCTCACCTACTGAACCTTTGAAAGATTATCGATTACGCACCCTCACTTATGGGGTTTCTTCATCCCCCTATTTGGCATTGAAAACAATTCTGTATCTTGTTGAACAAGTCGGTTCAAAATATCCTCTAGCTTCAAATGCTTTAATCTCAGATTGTTTTGTAGATGACATAGTAACCGGTCACGCTACCCTTGAAAGAGCTTTTCGCCTTCAAGATGAACTGATATCTTTATTGAAAGAAGAAAATTTTGACTTACGAAAATTGTCTAGTATTGAATCTTCTCTATTGTCTCATTTGCCGAAATCACATTTATGCTCCTCTCCTTTATCGTTTGAAAACGAGAATGTGCATGGAGAGACTATATCTCATAAAATTTTGGGTCTACTCTGGGAGTGTTTTAGTGATATTTTCAAATTTTTGGTAGATATTTTAGATCGTCCATGTACAAAACGCAATCTCCTTTCTGAACTTGCCCGGGTTTTCGACCCTCTAGGAATGGTAGCTCCTATAACATTTTCCACAAAATATCTTATCCAACGTTTGTGGGTCTCTGGTGTAGACTGGGATGAGACATTTAATGATAAAATTCTCCAGTATTGGATACTTTATAAAAAGGAACTAAAGTACCTAGCAGGATATTGAGTAATCCTAATATGGAATGTGAGCTTCATGGATTTGGAGATGCTTCCGAAAAAGGTTACGCAGCCGTTATTTATTTTCGCGAATTAAAAAAAAAAAAAAACTGGAGCAGAATTATATTTTTTTTTGTTTGTGCTGAATCTAAAATCGCTCCAATCAAACGCTTATCCATTCCATGTTTAGAAACTTTGCGCTGCTGTCCTTTTATCATCTCTCATTTCATTTGTGACTGATACATACGGTAGTAAAATAAAATTCACCGCTGTTCATGCATGAACCGACAATTTCATTAGCGTGGATACAGGCATCACCGCATAGATGGAAGACTTTTGTAAGCAATTGGGTGTCATTCATACAAGAAAAGGTTCCCCCCGAACTATGGAAACACATTGATTCAGAATTAAATCCCGCTGACATTGCGTCACGAGGAACTCTCCCATCTGAACTGTTGCACAATAATTTATGGTTTCAAGGTCCTGACTTTTTAAAAAAGAACGCAAGTCCTTGTGCTGATTCGAAGTACAATAAAAAATATACTACTCATGAAGAAGAACGTAAAATTGTTTTTTTCCCAGTCAATGCTTTGAATTGGATAGAAGAACTTTCGAAGAATCATTCATATTTTTTAGTTGTGCAGCGTATTATTGCTTACATTAAACGATTTATTTTCAATTTGAAAAATCCAAAAAGTAAAGTTACCGACTCGCTAAGCTCATTGGAACTCCATCAATCAACTTTAACGTTGGTTAGATATATTCAGTATTCATGTTTTTCAACTGAGTTAGAAAGCAAAATATTTTCGAAACCTCTCAAGAAATTAAACGCATTCGTTGATACTGACGGACTTCTCAGAGTCGGAGGTAGATTATCTCATTCTAAATTATCATATGATAAAAAACATCCACTTCTTTTACCTTCTAACTCGAAATTGACTGATTTATTGATTGATCATTACCATAAAAAATATTTTCATGCGGGAATGCGTACCGTTCAGTTCTTATTGTCACAACCATTTTGGATTCTATCAGCTAAACGCGTCATTGGTAGAGTTTTATCCAAATGTATTACTTGTTGGAGAACGCACCCCATTGCGTTACAACCCACCATGGGAGATCTTCCTTTTTCCCGTGTGTCACAAGTCAAACCATTCTCCCACGTAGGAGGGGATTATGGTGGACCGTTTTTTATTACTATGTCGCGAACACGAGGTGCTAAAATATTGAAAGCGTACATATGTCTGTTTCTTTGTCTTGCCACGAAAGCTATTCATATCGAATTGGCATCTGACCTTTCTGGTGATGCGTTTTTGGCAGCTCTTCGACGGTTTGTTGCACGTAGGGGTAGATGCTCGCATATTAGTAGTGATTGCGGTACCAATTTTATAGGCGCTTGTAAACAACTCAAACGTTTAAAGGAAGCCGCAACCACAGAAAATATTGATTTCCATTTCAACCCCCCCGCTGCTCCGCATTTCGGAGGAATTTGGGAAGCCGGGATAAAATCCGTTAAAAATCATTTATCTATGATTGTGAGAGACCAGGTATTGTCGTATGAAGAGCTCTATACCGTTCTAGTACAAATTGTGGCTTTGTTGAATTCTCGCCCTTTAACACCGTTAAGCTCCGATCCTAACGACTTATCTGTTCTGACACCGGGTCATTTTTTAACGCTAGAACCACTGTCCGCAGTTCCCAACTTCGACCTTACTTCCACTCCGTTAAACAGATTATCTCGATGGCAATTGCTTCAACGCATCCACCAGGATTTTTGGCGTAGATGGAAACTTGAATACTTGCATAATCTGCATCGAAGGAGTAAGTGGATAACACCAACCACTCCTGTGATTGAAGGTACTCTAGTACTAATCAACCCCACCTCTTCAGTGGTCTTTAGGCCGTATCACTGCTTTAAATCCCGGTAAAGATGGAATTTCGCGCGTTGCCATGGTTAAAACAAAAAATGGTCTGTTGAAACGCCCGTTAGTTAAGTTATGTCCTCTACCAATTGATGAGACTACTTAAAGTATATTTTTTATTTTGTTGAAGTTTATTTTTCACTTTATATATATATATATATATATATATATATATATATATATATATATATATATATATATAAAAAGGGCGCATGCCCTACGAGATAACCAATCACGGAGCATTAGAAGCGGCTCAACAAGTAGTGCTCGCTTTGCTCAACTGTGAACCGAATATATTGAAATCTCGCTATTTTTCACGTCGTTTTCGTAAATTTGTGATAATTGTGAATCGACACCGATTAAGGATCCGTAGCTGAAAAAGGGCCCTTTCGACGAGGAAGAGAAGACTGCATGTTTCTGGTGAGTTAGTTAAATGTCAACTCGTTCTTTTTTCTTATAGTTTATATTTTTGAAACCATATTAATACAGTCCACTTAAAATTACGATATTTGAAAATTCGGAGACGCTACAATAAAAGTTGGCCACTTTTTGATGTGTTTGTAAGCGACTTTAGTTTTGCTAATCTGAATGCAGCAATGATATCATTCAACACTATGAATTCAGAAGAATACCTGAATATATGTTATGATTACGCGAATCGCAATGGAGATATTCCAAAGAAATTGATTAAAATTTCTCTGTGCTGTGCTCATTTTATAAAAAAAGTGATCACTATAATTGAAGATGATTTTGCAAAAAAAGAGAAAATGGCAATATTTCGCACAAAGGCATTTTTTGCATTCTCTTTCGATTTAAAGTCTCTAGAAGATGCGATAGCATGGTTTAGGAATTTTGTGATAGTTCTTTCTTCCGGAAAAGAAGATGTTCGATTCAATAATGCGTTAATGCAACTCGATATACATTTTGTGGAGAAAATCGATTTTTCTCCTCCAGGAGAAAAATTGGAAACCATCACCTCCGATTCAAAAAATATGAAAACTCAGCAAAAGAGATCATCGTTTTTCAACTTATTCATAAATGTATAAGAAACAAATCATTTATCGAATATAAACCTTGAATCGGGTTCACCAAATATTTCGTACAACCCCAAGTTACTGCAAGAAAAATACATGTCTTTATTTTCCTTGCGGTCAGCCCTTATAACATAACAAAGATTGAGTGATGCGCTGATAGTGAGGTAGTTCGGATTCATGAAATACAACATAATGAATGGAGCCAAGTACTTAACCCCCTCATTATTCATTCGTAATGTGAGGGCATATGTCAAAAAAATAAACAAAGAAATAAGTCTAGATAAAAAATAATAATTTGGCATCTGTACCAAAGAAAGTAGCACAATCAGAGGAAGCAGATGGATATATTCTCAATGCGGTCGAAGAGTGAAAAAACCGAAACCGGAAAATACATGCCTTTATTTTCCTTGCGGTCAGCCCTTATAACAAAACAAAGATTTGTAATGCGCTGATAGAGAGGTAGTTCGGATTCATGAAACACAACATAATGAATGGAGCCAAGTACTTAACCCCCTCATTATTCATTCGTAATGTGAGGGCATATGTCGAAAAAATAAGCAAAGAAAAAAGTTTAGTTAAAAAAAAAGAATAATTTGGCATCTGTGCCAAAGGAAGTTGAAGTAGCACAATCAGAGGAAGCAGATGGAGATATTCTCAATGCAGTCGGAGAGTGAGAAAACCGAAACCCAAATATACTTTTTTTTCAGAAAGATTTCTCGGGTTCCTTCGAAAATAAATCACTATAATGAACAGTTCTTATCAGAAAAAAATTGTGCCTGCAAAACTTGCTAATCTCTTGGTTGCTAACGTGGTAATTTTTTTCCATGATATCTCTTATTATATTGGACATTATCCATTCATGAAATCAGGTGAGAAAATTGTCAATTCCGACGAATTCAACTTCATCAGTGAAGACAAAAGTTTCGTATTCTCCCATAAATCAATAGGTATTTTAAGTCAAGTAATACTCCGAAAGAATGAAGCACAATCGAATGCTGACGTTTGGCCGACTGAAAAATCGTTTCACGATATCGAAAGGAAACTCATGTATCGCAAATGTCCTACTTTAAAAAATATACCATATTTATATATTCCATTCATTGTTCTCGATGAGAAGTTGGTATTATTAGAGGTGGATATGCAGAATAAGTATTTAACCTTCATTAATCCCTATGGGTCAACGATCTCTGAGGGAACAGAATGTCTTTACTCGTTCGAAGAGTTTTTGAATCTCTTCAATAAAACAAAAACGTTATATGGGGCCTCAAGAAAAATAGAAAAGGAAGGATGGTTGATTTCGGCGAAAAAAACATACTACTGTTCACTCCTCTTTTGATTGTGGCATACTTGTTCATTTTATGGATGTTTTAACAAGTGAAAACATCTCATCAGATAGTGAATTGACAGAGCCACTGGCCACCGCACGAGCTTGTGAATATTTCAGAAAATTATTGTTACGATTTTATGCAAGCGTCGGTTATTTTTTTCTGATATGTAGCAAATTCGGAAACGGGGGCTACAATGGTTAGTTTGTGATATATGCGATAGCTGGGTACACTTAAACTGTAATGTCGATGATCTGGATGAGAATGAATCGTACGATAGTGAATGAAATGAAACTTTACTCTACCCTGCTTCTAAGAGATAGCTATCTTACTTCTATCTTACTTTTTTTATTTGTTTCTATACAAATCTGATCCCTAATTTACTAGTTTTGACATACTATACAGTTCTTTTTTATTCAAAATTTCTATTTCTTTGATAGTCTGTGAACTTGGTTTAGCTGTATTGTTGAATTCCGGCCTATGATTCACGTCACGACCTTGCTAACTTCACTGTATGAGGTTAGGGAAGGTTGAAAATAGTATTTGAGAATAGTTTTTCGAAATTTGATATTACGAATTGTTTATGGATAGTTTTAATTTCCACAAATACCTGGATTGTATGATGTACTTTGGTTGTGTCTGGTTTTTCTCAGCTCAGCTCTGGTGTTCTACAATTTGCAAAAGCACGTTCCAGTATTTACCTTTGACTTCTATTCCTCCGGTACTTGGATTGATCTGCTATCTGTATAGTACCTTTTTGTTCACTATTATGCACTTTTTATTATTATTATCAAATTTGAAAACTTTTTTAGTAAATTTTTGTGGTACTCTCTTGCCTTCGCTTTACAACAACCCTTAGCAACGTGAAAAATTTCATTTTTTTTATTATGAAAAATAACTTTTCTTCTTTTATTTATCGGTCTTTGAATGCTGATTTCTTAATTCTACACTTCCTTATTGATTACTTTGTACACATACTTATACTATATATAATTTTTATTTATTTACATATATTTTTCAATGTTCAGGTTTCAAATTCCTCATATTTTTCTTATTTCAACAGTTTTTTCATTCCTTGCTCTTTTTACCTTTCAAAGTCATTTCTCAGTTTAGATGCACAAATTATATACAGTGTGATTTATTATTTTACTTTCTTTCACTTTCTGAAATTACACTTTTTTGTAGTAGTATATATATATATATATATATATATATATATATTTTGTAGTATATATATATATATATAAATATGTATTCGGATAGGTATATATATATATATATATATATATATATATATATATATATATATATATATATATTGCAACGTATTTTAGTTACACAGCACCAGTGCTCTTCGTATGGGAGCTTTGATGTCGTGAGTTGAAGGAAAATTCTTATTATTTTCTCGATGTTGAAGGGAAAATGAAAATATTGAGCGCTACCTGGTTTTGAAATTACCCAATTTATTCAGCTTTGATCCAGGAACCCTGGATAATCAAGACCAGAATAACTGGTTCCGGTAACTTAACTGGTCAAATTTTTAGCTTACCAAGGAATCAACAACCCAGGACAGCCATGTATACGCTCCCAGGAAATGCAGAGCCTTTGTGATGGCACAATTCTGCACCTCAGACCTTACTGCGGTCAAAGTGGAATGCCCAGATGGAAAGGGCAAATATACGGCGTTGATACTCGCATCGGTGTACCTCCCCTCAGATGCAGCCACTCTATCACCCACAAGAGAGATGGAAGTGCTAGTGGACCACTGCCTCAACCAGAGAATGGAGCTGATTTTGGGCTGCGACTCAAACTCTCACCACCTGGGCTGGGGCAGCAAAGATATCAACGCCCGAGGTAAGTCTCTTCACGAATATATATTTAGGAAAGACCTAACAATCTTAAACAGAGGCACGGAGCCGACATTCATTAATGCCCGTAGCCAAACATTAATAGATATTACGCTGGCGACAGCCAAAATATCGAACAAAATTCAAGACTGGCAAGTGTCTGATCATATTTCTATGTCGGACCATCGCTGGTTGACCTATACGGTGAACCAGGATCTCAGTACCACTGTAAAATCCCGCGATCCGAAGAGGACGGATGTAGCTCTATACAATCGACTCTTAAAAGGAGCTCTGCGGGAGACAGCACTGGCAATAGTAAAGAATTGGAAAGGTACACAATATATATTCAAAACAAAGTAGATATTGCCTATAAGGAATCCTGTCCGATGAGGATGGTACAGACAGAAGGCACAACCAATAAATGGTGATCACTTTATTTCACATTATAGTTTGGAAACAATATCTGAAATAATACTCATATTATAATGAAACTAGTAACACAAAACTACGGAATACGCAGCTTGAAAATACATAATACTCTAACCAACGGAAACTTCCGAATTCGATACAAAACATGGTAAGAGGTCCTTAATATGCCATTCTCCTATATCAATACCTTCGGCGTTTTCTAATCGATAGAGTAAACAAGAAAAAAATGTTTACGGTACATAATAAGTATTCAGGGGCTAAGGATGAAAATTTATTTCCGGTGTCTGACTAAATTTTATTCTTTCGCCACACCTCATTTCCTTCTCGAAAAGAGAAGTCTCTTTTCCGTAAATTATATTTTTTTGCATTACATAAATGAGATGAATGTAACCTCGATCTTACGTCATCAAAAACATTATTCAGACATTTCATTTCGGAAGCGTATGTTATGTACAGACTACCTATGCCAGGAGAATAGATGAGAGCCAGCCTCAGAGTGCATTCGCATCAGGTGTCACACGCTGGATACTGGGAATTCAACGACGTTGCATTTTTCACCCAGATTTGTCTTATGTTATAAATCCATCTCATTTTTATTTAGTTATAATTGTACTTTCGGCTTTCACATTGCCAACGAAATATAGTTATAATTCATTTTGAGTCTTTTTCGAAATGAAGTTTAATTTTTAAAAACGGTTTTCGAGAGCTCCCAAACCTAATTGGCGCAGTCGTTGTAGGATAGTAGTGGCCCTTAGCAATCTAATATCGACGCTTATCCATTACTATATCGCGAACCGGAAGATTTCGAACAAAATCGTCGAAGTTAATTCCAATTACGGATAAGAACTGATCAATTATTGGAAACTGAATATTGAAGTGTAAAAACTAATGACAGTTGATTGTGAACTATCGAATTATCAGTGAATTGGATTATCAGTGTATTGGATTATCAGTGCCAATCAATTCATTGGATTATCAGAATATTTTTGGATTACCTCATTTCCTAATATTTATGCATTGTCCCAATTCTATGTCTGAAGTTGACCAACTTGCTGATTTAATTTCGAATATCGTTATTGACGAGATGGCTGCTTTTCAAACAAGTTATTTGGATGCCATTCCCAAATTTGAAGGCGAACCAGCAGAACTAGAGGATTTTATCGAAGCTTGTGACCCTCTAGTGAACCAGTTCTACAAGAGAGAAGAACCAACAGCGTTCATCAATAAATTTTTGATAACGTCTATCAAAAATAAACTCACAGGGAGAGCAAAAGTCATCACCGGATCAAGAGAAATCAAAACATGGCCAGATCTCCGCAGTCTACTTCAACGCAATTTCGCCGACTAAAGGGATGAAAATTCACTGCTTAGAGACTTGATCTTTTGAAACAAGAAAACAACGAATCACCACAACAATATGGTTCTCGATGCCAAGATATGAGAAGCCTTCTCCTTTCCAACCCTTCATGCAATGAAGCAAATGCCCAAGTGAGAGCTGTCAAAGTATCCTTATGTGATAACCTCACATTGAAAGCATTCCTCTCAGGATTGAAAGAACCACTGGGATCAATATTTCGATCAAGAGGACCTATAGATATAGAAACCGCCCTATCGGAAGTTTCGACAGAAGAAAACATTTCGTACGCTCGTAACAAAACTAATACGTTGATTCAAGTTCAGAATCAGAGAAGAGACCCCCGCATGTTACCATCTACTAGCGTACAACCGAGAAATCCAGCAAGTCGCCCAAGTCAAGCACATACACCGATTCGCCAATATTTTGGCCAGAGACCTATACGACCTTTCATACCCCAAAACCAAGGAATGTTTCAAAGACCATCATTCAGGCAACAACTTACTTGGAACTCGCCTCAGCCTCAAGGTAACTACCAGTTTCGACCGCCACAAAGAAATGTTTTCCAGCCAAATATGAATCGACAACAACCGAAACCAACGCCTATGGACACATCATCAGGAAATTTTTCTAAAAACACACAACTCAAACCAAGACCCATATTTGTATCTGAAAAATTATTTTTCCAAGAAGGAGGAAACTTCAGCGATGAATACCAAGAATGCGGATAAAATCAATATTATCCGGTTGACTAACAACAAGAAGACTACCAATCATTCGAAAATTCGTATGGAACCACAGAAGAGGGGCAAATTTTTGAAAACGAAGTGGAACCCCAAAATTTTCGGGTAGCGCCCCAGGACAAATCAACGACATAGTGGAAATCAATGCTACATCTATATCAAAACTGCCGTATTCCTGAAACGAACACCAAATTCATGATCGATACTGGATCCACCAAAACCCTCATCAGTACAAATATGGCATATACCTTTTATCCACATCATATTCAGGAAGACCACTTTCAAATACAGTCAGCACCCAATATCTCCAACCACAATTGTACCATAACCATACCTTTGTCAAAAATCTTCAAACGGCCAGATCTCTTCCAAAAATTTTACAAATTCGATTTCAATTCAAAATACGATGGATTGATCGGAATTGACCTATTACGAAATATTGGAGCTTCAGTTGATTTGAGAAAAAACGTGCTCACTACCAAAGAAACCGAAATTGAAAAATACAATTTTTCATATGGAACTTTCACCGAGAATGGAGCCCATCGTGGAAGTACCAGTCGATAAAAACTTGAAAGAAGGAGCTATAAACTACCAAAAATTCGAAAACTTGGAGATGCCATCTGCATATGTGACATTAAATGACAGAAAAACATTAACAACAATAATCAATCCAACAAATGAAACATTGGTGATCGATCTATTCGAACCAATCGATATCGAACCAATCGATACATTTGAAATAAATAATTTTGAAGATCAAGAAATTCCAAGAAATGAAAACATATATGAAGATATCCAGAAGGAAAATTTACGAAACTCACGGTTGGACCATATGAATTATAAAGAGAGGACTCAAATAAAAAAATTATGCTTTAACCTCTGTTAAAGATTTCTACATCTTCTGGTTCAAAACAACATCCTCCATCATTATCTTTAATGGTTACAAAAGGTACTTCGATGATTTTTTTTTCCTTTTTGATCTGGAGAGTTCTGTTCTGAAAACTTTCATTATAATCATAACTATGAAACCAGTCAATTCCTAATATGAATGGTCTTATGAGATCATGAACCATAATACAACATAGGTGGAAAATTTCTGTAGCTATCTCTACAGCCAGCCAAATCTGTTTGTTTGCCCGCCTACTTTTTTAATGAAAAGCCCCACTAATCTGTAGTGTCTTCATAGGAAGTGTTCTGAAGTTGACCAGAGTTCGTAGTTCTTGGTGCAGTTGCTCTGAGATACAGGTGATTTCACTTCCCGTATCTATGAGGGCGGCAACTTCTTTTCCTCCTGTTCGGGTCCTGATTTCAGGAAGTTGATGTATCTCCAAAGTTTTCCCCGCAATATAACATAATCCACTACTGTTTCGTCCAGATTTCCCAATGGCTCTGATAGGTTCCGTTATATCTTGACTTCTTATTCTCAATCCGTCACCTGGTCCCCATCCCATACGCTTCATGATAACATAACCCCTATTTTCTTGTTTCTTGGCCAAATTTGTAGGTGTTGGTCGCAATAGATTTGCCACAGTCGAACCCGGCGATCCATTTAATTCGACTGTTTTTGGTTTTCCGAAGCCTTTACCCATCTGGTTTTACTCTGTGGATTTCTTCTATAAGGATGAGATTGTCTCCTTATCAGGTTCATTCTCAATTCCTCTCTTTTTGTTGGAACTTTCACCTCTCGAAAACGAATGACCAAAAATCCTGCTGCCGCAGCAATGGTTTTGTTCGCCACCAACGCCCACAATCCTTGTACTGGTGGTGGAAAATGAGTCATCAATAGTAGTAGTAGTAGTAGTAGTCTTTATTCATTGCCAAATTCTACACAGAAATGCAAGAAACTCACATATTGCATAAAACATATCCAACTAGTCAAGTCATCGGGGAGGGGATAAGATATATAAGTATATAAAAACGTGCAGTAAAAACACATCTAAAGTATAATGGAAAATAGTTAAAAATGGTTGAATATTTTGTTAAAAGGAACCATTCCATTCATCGACAGCCAATTGTGTCGAGTTGAGGAATTCATCAATATGGTAGTACGTTTTATTACACAAGAACCCGTATAAATCGGATTTGAAAGACGATCTGTTTGTGGTGGCATCAATTAGTGATTTTATTTTATTGAAGCATTCAGCTCAGATATATACTTGGGAGAGTTATGGCCTAAGCAAAGTCGTGAAAAGGGTGCGTGCATTTCTTTCCTATATCTAGTATTGTATTCGTGAATATCGCAGTTTCTGGAAAACTCTTGTCCATTATCTTTCACGAACATTATCGAATGAAAAATATACAGGCTTAGTAAAGTTAATACTGAGAGCTTTTCAAAAAGTGGCTTACAGTTTTCCAATGGGTGGGCACCGTGGATGCATCTCAGTATTTTCTTCTGGGCTTTAAATGCTACGTCAAAATATGGCGATAAACCCCAAAATATCAAACCATATCTCAAGATGGACTCAGCCAATCCAAAGTAGAGGGTTCTCAAGACCTCTAAAGAAACAGTGTCTCTAATAGTTCTTATTACATAAAGAATACTACTCAGTTTTGAACTAATTTCAGTTATGTGTGATTCCCAATTCAGTTTACGGTCAATGCTTATTCCCAAGAATCTCATGACTTCCTTACATTGGATTGATTTGCCATTTAAAGTCAAATATAGATCGTAGTCAGGACAGATATTTTTTTGGCAAGAAGCGCATAAAATATGTTTTATCTGTGTTGAGGGCAAGACCATTGTCAAAGAGTAGGGGTACAAGAGGGCGCACTAAGCGTATTCATGAATAAAATAGTAAAAATAATCCTATGACCTCGGAATTTCAGTGAAGAATGAGTTTGGAGTTGACTTTGAATCGACCAATGAGAATGAGTGATGTTGGAGTTACCAATCATATTGCATATCAACATTGACACCTGAGAATTCTTCCACAGACAATTATCGCGATAAGAGTGAACTTTTCGGGCATTTTCGTTCATACATAATTATGTTTTCAATTTAATTTAAAATATTCTGAAACTACAGAAAGATATTATATATAATTTTGTGAATAAAATATGCTATCAAACTAAATAAATCGAATTGAATTTTTTTTTTCCTAATTTTAATTTCACCAATTTCTTTGACCGAAGCTAGTCGGGGATATTCGTATTCGGTTCTTTTGATGTACTCTAATTCAAAAATCAAACCAAATAATTTCCATCCCACCTAACCCAAACCCAAAATTGATAAATATCAATCGGAAACAAATATACGAAATATGATGTCCCTCGAACTTTTTGGCAACTTATTAGATGAAGTCAATAGAACTCAAGATTATTCCGACGTCTGATGAAGACAAACTTCGCCTTGAATGATCCTTCTCAATGTTATGGTAGAAGTTATATTTGTGTTTTTCAGAATTTCCCAGTTTAGCATATTTTTCCATAAGTTCCATCAATGATTGTTAAATGCCTATAGTAAAAGGATAAAAAAACAATAATTTCAAATCTTGGAATAAAATCTGTATTTTACCCAGGTAGGTGAAATAGGTCTCAAGACCATATTAATTACCATTGTCTAATTGAAATGGACAATGATATAAATTTCCTTGATCCTCACTTCACCTACCTGGATAAAATAGATTTCTCAATTGATTTAGTGTTCTGGTGATAATGGAATCTATGAAATGGGAAGACCAGGCTTTTCAAGCTCATTACTTTTCTGTGCCTTATTTATACACCCTAAAGATATTTGTTCTATCCAAATATCATTTGATTCTCAATGAAGCTCATCATAGAAGATATTCATCAGAAATATTGGTTTTGGTATTTAACCTTATCGTTTTGGTTTTGAAGTGTTCTACCGAGCTGTGTTTCCAAATATTGTCAATTACCTAGTTCACACTGAAAGTGCATGTACACTCAGTGAATTGAAAGCACTTTCAAAACATCAATTCCATCTATATTTGAATATATAAGAAAAGTGAAAATAACTTGAAAAATACATTCCTTATTCCATCAATTTTATCTACATTTGAATGAGTAAATGTAATAAAAGTAAAAATAACTTGAAATGCCCTCTCCAAATTTATAAATATTCAAGAACTTTCGAAATGTACCTACCTCATTTAAAAAAAAATAGGAATTTTCAACCGGTTGCATGAGGTGTTTTCTGGCGCTCTTGTATTTGAAACGTATTCGTCTCCCCATCTTTCTCTCTCTATCTGGCTGTCTGTAAGTGAGAGAGAAGGAGACAGACGAATACGTTTTGAATACATAAGCGCCAGAAAACACCTATAGATTCTAGTTGATAAATCATTCTCATACTTATTTCAGGTTATGCATTCTCTGAAATTGAATGCAAAATACTCACTCCATGGATCATATCTTATAACGATGGCACAGTCAAAAAAGCTCAACTCCATTGCAGAATTTCTTGGAAAATTCTTCACCAGATCTGACGCTTCAGTGGGTAAATCATCTGGATGTGTAGAAAATGAGAATGGTTTAGCAATACACATGACTCTCCCGTTCCAGGGCCAAGCGAGCACAAAAAATATTGTGTATGCCAATATAAAGGGGACGAGAAATAATAACTTTCATGATCGCATGTGATTCTAGATTTTGCGAAATTCAATGGTACCATCTCAATTGTGTTAGACAGAAAGAGATTCCTGATGGTTTATACATTTGTCAAGATTTATGACTAGGATTTTTTTTTTGATTTTCAGGACAGTTTTTATCATATACATGTGAAATGTTTATAAATCAATAAACTAATCGCTTCAAATGATCTCTTTTCATCATTAGACTTACTAATTTCAATTCCTATCAATGGTATACCATGAAATTATTCAATTTGCTGTTTACCATGCAATGATGTTTCCATGAAGAAGGAGAAACCTAAATATTAATTGATAGTCAAACAAAAGTTCTATATGAATATATTTATTGTACAATTTCAAAACAGTTGTCTTATCATTGAAAAGTGTATCTCAGAAAACAGGATTTCACTGGTTGCTTTCATATGGCATTTTACATTTAAGTCATAAAATGTTTGCAAAAAATGTTAAATTCAAATACATTTTTAGAGATTTGTAAATTTCATTTGTTATTTGAAGTCGAAAAGTTCCTAGAATATTGTTTCTCAGGGCACATGAAACAAAAAAAGCAAGGTGGAACAAAATATAATTTTACCAAATTCTGTTTACTTACAATGGGATTTTGCATCCCAATATCATTTGTTTTTTAATATTTGCAACTTCTTCAATTTCTATAAATTAGGCTGTTTAATATTCAGTCATATATACTATTTATGTTTTAATATTTGCAACTTCCCCGATTTCTTTATTCTTTTTCCTGAAATCTTCTCACTCTAGAACTTCCGATTATAAAATTCAACAATATAGAATAATCTCATCAATTTCAACATATACACAAACGGAAAGTTCAAACAGGGATGAGAAAGAGGTATAACTTTCAATTTTTCAAAAAGTTTTTCAGCAGTTCTTTCCCCAGCAACTGATTTTATATTGTTCATCAGAAGATTTCTTTTTTCAATATATGCCACAAATGAATCGTCTGCCATCATCAACTTTCCAAAGGTTCCTTCTCTCTTCCCATATTTATCAGTATCACCTGAAATAACGTTGTCTTCAATCAAATAAGGTGATTAAGGAATATATACCCTTGAAATGGCAAAATAATTTTGTTGGTCCTAAATCATTTGTTGCTCTTGTATATCCCTGACAATCTGTACATGAATGCTTTTTCAGACACTTTCTCAAAAGGTAACCACTAATATATTGTTCCACATTTCTTGATGGCAAATCATTTCTTCTGAAGTCCACATTTGTAATCTAGAATATGGACAAATTATCATACGAAATATAAAGAGATATAGGACGATAAACTCACCTTACTTATATATACATATATATATAAGCAATACATAATAAAATAGCAAATCGCACAAGCTGATATATTGATTTCTGATTTTTTGAGGTTGTAGTTGTGAAAAGGTAAACAGTAGTAGAAACTCAAGGTCAACGAGACACAAACGTCAAACAATCTTTCTGATCTATCTTGTTCGTAGAACACATTATCTTTGCCATTGTCACTACAGTAGTTGTTTAGTTCACAAGATGCAACGTTACCATACTCAATGAGACTGTCTATCTTGTTATGAGACATAAGAAAGTTTGTATCGTCAGCGTATAATATTATTTGATTAGTTTTACAAGAGTAACTGAGGTCATTGACGAAGATTATAAAAAACAGTGGCCCCAGAATTGATCCTTCAGGAACCCCTGTGATGTATGTGTATGTAATTTGTTGTAAGAAACCCCAACGTACCATCTCAAGAAGCTAAGAGTGTTATTCCCTTGAATTCAATACCTAGTTTTTGAAGAAAAAAACAGGAGACGATAACGAAGAATTCATAGTCAAGGACATGAAAGAAAACAGGAAGCTGAATACTTACATGATTGCTGCAGACTTCAAATATAAGGATACCTTTTATACTCAATCTTTCTGGCCAAGAGGAATAAACTACAGAAGATTCGATTTCAACAAACATTTTGAAAAATACAATACGAGGAACGTTATTACAGAAGCAGCTGAAGAAAAGCCGAGTTCTTTTTTGGACGACGGGAATACAATATTGATGTACACAGCAGAACAGTGGATGGAAAAGAAAAAGGTCTTAACAACCTAGACGTGATGCAGTTTAACATTGGCAGTATTACTGACAAAGAACATTCAAGCAATTTACTTCAGGATCGCAATAAGAGACAAGAGAAGGAGTAAAATTTTCTCAGTATAGCAAATATAAATATCCAGGGTCTGGTTGGTAAAACCGACACTCTCAGCATTCTACTGACATCCACAAATACCACAATAGTTTGCATTCAAGAGCACTGGCTAAAAGACACCGAACTAGAAAAATCTCCCTTGAGGAATTATGAATTAGTGTCACGATTTAGTAGAACATTCTATGATAGAGTTGGTGTATGTATCTATATTAAGGAAGGAATAAATGCCGAATCAGTTTCTTTTAGAAAATGCATTGAAAAAGACAGTGAAATATGTGTAGCAAAACTTTTTATTCACAAATGAAGAAGTATTCATATATTGTATGTGTATATAGAACTCCCGATGGAGACTTTAGAGAATTCATTCAAAACCTAGAACTATTGTGTCATGAACTCTACAATAACAATGATCTATATGTGATTTGTGGTGATGTCAATACCGATTTTCTTATAGGGAACTCAAAAATGAAAACATTGGTTAACCTCTTAGCTGAATTCAATATAAAACATCATGTTGATGATCCTACAAGAATAAAAAACCATTCAGCCTCTTGTACAGATAATATATTCTCAAATCTTATAGTTGCAAACACCAGGGTACAACTAGTGTTTTTCTCAGATCATTGTTTCCAATTATGTCAGTCCAGTATCAGTAGACTTGAAAACAATCACGAGTTCATTTATAAGAGATACCTTAATGAAACTAATATCGAAACTTTTCAACAATTATTATCAGGTGAAAGTTGGAACGAAATGTACGAAGCATCTACGTTCGAAGAAAAATTCGAGTTATTTTATAATACTTCATATCACTATAATTGTGCTTTTCCTTTGAAAAAATCAAAAATTAAAAAACAAAAAAAAAGTATTCACTCGAAATAAAAGCAATGCATGACCAGCTGTGTGAAAAGAATGCAATAAGAAAACAAATTAATAATCCATTTTATACAGAAAGATATAAAAATTTCAGAAAACAGGTTAAACAATATCGAAAAGGAATGAATGATGAACGACTAACTAACTCCATCAATATCATGAAAGAGTCTTGGAACTTAATTAGGGAACTCACAAACATATAAAATCAGCACCAATAAACATAGTTAACAAATCTTGCGAAAATATTACAAACACCGTAGAAAAAAGTTATTTCATAATTAACTACTTTATAAAATCATCTTTGGATATTCAAACTCCTCCAAATTATGATATAATCATTCCAAAAAATCATATCAATTTTTTCCTAACTCCAACAACACCAAATGAAGTAGTAATTATCATTAAAAAAACAACTCGTAAACCTACTGCTGGTATTGATGATATAAACGGTAAAGCTCTCAGATATGTTGATTGTGTCATTGCAGAACCAGTATCTCATTTGATTAATGAATCTTTCATTCAAGGAATATTTTCAAATTTGAAAATATCAAAAAGTGTACTCCTATTCACAAAAACAAGGGTCCCAGAAGTGATTTGAAAAATTACAGGTCAATATGTGTTCAAAGTCAAATAGCAAAGATTTTTGAATCTGCCCATTCTATAAGATTAACTAATTATCTGGAATCTTTTGATATACTTTCTGATTAAAAACACGGATTTAGGCATAACAAATCAACAAACTCAGCTATATTCAACTGTATTGAATTCATATATAATGCCCTCAACAACAAGGATCATGTGATTGGTTTGTTTTATGATCTGAGTCGTGCCTTTGATACGGTTGATCATGAACTACTGTTGATGAAACTGGATGCGATAGGAGTGCGTGGTACACCGTATAACAGGACATTGTCTCACCTAAAAAACCGCCAACAAATTACCATAGTTGATGGAATTAAATCGGAAGCGAAGCAGGCCATCACAGGGGTTCCTCAAGGATCAATTCTGGGGCCACTGTTTTTCATAATCTTTGTCTATGACCTCAGTTACTCTTGTAAAACAACTAATCAAATAATATTATATGCTGACGATACAAACTTTCTTATGTCTCATAACAAGATAGACAGTCTCATTGAGTATGGTAACGTTGCATCTTGTGAACTAAACAACTACTGTAGTGACAATGGTCTTGCCCTCAACACAGATAAAACATATTTTATGCGCTTCTTGCCAAAGAAATATTACCGAGCCTGTATATTTTTCATTTGATAATGTTCGTGAAAGATAATGTACAAGAGTTTTCCAGAAACTGCGATTTTCACGAATTCAATAATCGATATTGGAAAGATATGCACGCACCCTTTTCATGACTTTGCTTAGGCCATAACTCTCCCAAGTATATTGGAGCTGAATGCTTCAATGAAATAAAATCACTAATTGATGTCACCACAAACAGATCGTCTTTCAAATCCGATTTATACGGGTTCTTGTGTAATAAAACGTACTACCATATTGAAATGGTTTTTTTCAACAAAATTTTTAACCATTTTAACTATTTTCCATTATACTTTAGATGTGTTTTTACTGCACGTTTTTATATACTTATATATCTTATTCCCTTTATTTAAATAACCACCTGATCACGTAGTTGTTAGCTTCAAAAATGAATAAGAATGAAATGTTATTTATCAAATTGACTACCTGGATTGCCGAAAATCCTATATTGAGCATACGTCCAGATCATTGAATGGTCGCATCATCACACATTAAAGTGATTGTAAATGGCATGTGACTTGGCAAAACATGTCATAATAACAAACCACAGAATGAATTTCGAAACCCCTGAATGAATTTTCTCGAAATTTTTTACATAAATCAAAGCGACAATAGTTTAAATTAAAAAACAGAAGTTGAAAATCTCAGCAAGATATATACTCATATTTTCAAATTTGGAGAGGGGCAGTTTCCGTCATTTCCGATTATGAAATAACTTTCAAATTTCCCGCACCAACCTTGTGTTGGCAACGCAACCCAAATAGAGCTATCGTTGTTTTCATTTCAGTGCGTCTGCCTGAGTTTTTTCAAATTATAACAGCCATGAATCTTACTCCTCGTTTGTTCTACTGACGTGCTTTTTAGCGATTCTAATTATTAGTATTATTTCAAGATACAAAATAGTAATATTACAGGATATTTTTAATATGACAAATATATATATATATATATATATATATATATATATATATATATATATATATTATATATATATATATATGTGTGTGGGTGTGTGTGTTTGTGTGTCTTACTTTTCGTTGACAACTTATGTAACTGTGACTGTCAGCACGCACTTGATTGTCACTCAGCAGTTAGAAGGATACGAGGTATATCCGAAAATGGAAAGTCGATGAATTAATGAATGGAAAGCATGATGAATCTTGCAATTACCAACAAGAACCAATTGAATAAATTAAGCAAGCTGACATTGTCACAATTCTTCTCAATTTTCGACTACATCCTATAGTATGGGCCAGTGACGTTGAAATGATATATCATCCAATATTGATCACTCCCGAACATCAAGATTATGAGCGTATGCTCTGATCTTATTCAAAATTTTTGACTTCGAACTCCCACGTATGGTTTCTCTGCGTCCCCTTACCTAGATATCAGAACCCTTCACCAATAAGTAGCCGACGAAGGAGTATAATTTCCACTAGCATCTAAAGTACTATCCAACCATATTCACATGGATGACATCGTTACCTCAGTTACTACTTTAACAGAAGCTCAGGAACTTCAAATACAGCTAACATATTTACTGAAAAACGGTGGATTCGAATTGAGGAAGTGGTCAAGTAACGAGTCATCACTTTTGAGTCACCTACCTGCCTCTCATGTAGCTATTTCATTCGATTCCAATTATCGATTCAATTATGGGATCACAGTGAAAACCATCGTCGGATTGTTTTCACTTTTCAGTTGAACCAATTTTCATCCAATCTCCTGAGTAATCTTGCTCGGACGTACTCGGGATCACAAGTTGTATTGGGATCGAAGACACCCATACGATATAGTTCATCTTTAGGCCAAGTAAATTGCGCTCTGAAAAAATTCGAAAATGACACTACATCTGGGTTTTTATAATGGCAATACACTGTGTTGGAGACGCCTCCAAAAAAGGATATTCTGCTGTTTGTGTTTTCAAACTCCAAGGTTGCTCAATCAAAAATATTGTCTATCCCGAAGCTCGAACTTTGTGCGGCAATATTACCCACTAGCCTTGTGAGAAGGATCATCATTTATACAGAACACTTCATGTAGGTAGTTGAATTCTACCGATCTCTCTATTACGCCAGCTGAAGTTCTCGAAAAATAACGCACAATCGTGTTCAGCAATATTCAAGTATATCTTCAACTTGACATCTCCAACAAAGGATATTGTGCTGTTTGTGTTTTCAAACTCCAAAGTTGCTCAATCAAAAATATTGTCTATTCCGAAGCTCGAACTTTGTGCGGCAGTATTAGCCACTCGCATTGCGAGAAGGACCATCTTTCATACAGAACACTTCATGTAGGTAGTTGAATTCTACCGATCTCTCTATTACGCCAGCTGAAGTTCTCGAAGGATAACGCACAATCGTGTTCAGCAATATTCAAGTATATCTTCCACTTGACATCTCGTTGGAAAAACATTCCTCTTTGATCTCTGTTACAAGCATCCTTGGGTATAACTCACGTTTCATATTCAATTTCCACAACTCAAATAATCGCTAACGGGGTGCCTCAATTCACTAGAATTATACAAGTCGAGAAAACGCAATCCATATTTTTCCCAGATGAAATCAAGTTGCTCCAAAAAGATCGACAGCTTCCAAAAAGACTACTCCATTTTTTGATAAACAAGGCATAATACGGGTGGGCGGTTGATTAACGCACGCACCTTTGGAATATGATCATCGATTTCCTGCCTTGCCGTCTAGTCGTAGTCGTCTCTCAGATCTTATAATTGAGAATTTCCATCTCAAATATTCACATTCTGGAATTCAAACAGTAAGCTTAATGATAACTCAAAAATTTTGGATAATCTCTGCCAACCGTTCAATTCGACGTATCTTTTCTAAATGTATTCGTTGTTGAAAAAAGCATTCGACCACCACTCCATTTATCTTATTTTTTTCTTGAAATGAGCAAGATAAGAGGAGCCAAAGTAAGTTAAGCTTACCTTTCCCTATTCTTGTGCTTTGTCATCAAAGCCGTTCATTTCGAACTTGTTTCCGATTTCTCTACTGACTCATTCCTAGCCGCTCTTCATCGATTCATTGCCGTCGTGGCGGGTGCGATCATTTTTATAGTGATCTAACTTTGTTGGTGCTCATAAACAACTCTTATCTTTCATGAAAGACGCCGCATCTGAAGAAGCCATTCAATATCATTTCAATCATCCCTCTTCTCCCCACTTCGGTGGCTTATGGGAAAGCTGTGATAAGTCATCTCACTCGTGTAATTGGTGACCAAGTTCTGATTCACGAGGAGTTTCTCACTATCCTGACATAGATCAAAGCTATATTCAATTCTCGTCCTATAACTTCCATCAGCAGCAATCCCACTGATTCATTTTCATTGACGCCAGGCAATTTTCTAACTATGGCACCTTTATCTGCTATCCCGGAAACTGATTTATAAGAATCAGCGCGCAATCGACTCAACCGGTGGCAATTGCTGCAGCAAATGAACCAACTTTTCTGGCAGCGGTGGTCAAAAGAATATTTGCACACTCTTCATCAGCGTGCAAAATGGACCAGTGACTCTGTCCCAGTCGAAACTGGTTCATTAGTTCTTATTAATAACGATGGTCCCCCACCGCGACAATGGCCCATGGGTCGTATGACTCAGGTTTTTCCGGGAAAGGATGGTAAGATACGAGTGGAATCAGTTACAACTGCGAATGGGATACTAAAGCAGCTCATCGTCGAATTGTGTCCACTACCCCTCGATAACGAACTTTGAAAAAAATTATTCCAATTTTTTTTTATGGGGGTATGTCGCGTCCCGTTTCATGTAATATCATTTGATTTATTCAATTGGTTCTTGTTGGTAATTGCAAGATTCATCATGCTTTCCATTCACTAATTCATCGACTTTCCCTTTTCGGATATACCTCGTATCCTTCTAACGGCTGAGTGACAATCAAGTGCGAGCTGACAGTCACAGTTACATAAGTTGTCAACGAAAAGTAAGACACACACACACACACATATATATATATATATATATATATATATATATATATATATATATATATATATATATATTTGTTATATTAAAAATATTCTGTAATATTACTCTTTTGTATCTTGAAATAATACTCAGGTCGAATGTTTGAGATCATTATTAAAATCGCAAAAGAGCACGTCAGTAGAACAAACGAAAAGTAAGATTCATGGCTGTTATGATTTAAAAAAACTCAGGCAGACGCACTGAAATGAAAACAACAGACAGACAGTGTTTATTAATCATAAAAATTACCAATTTACATCGGATTGACAGGTCATAAAAATTAAAAATACCATTGAAAAGTAACATTGCAACAGTAATAATATATCATATAGGACAACATCGGAGTGTAAGTCTGTATGACATCGCAAAATAAAATGTAAGTGTTTAAAATACATGAATTATCACAGAATAAAAATAATTTATCAGCTCATATTGCAGAGAGAGGAAAACTCCTGAATATTGTAAAATGTATTCGTGATCAAAAATGACTTAAGACTATTTTTGAATCTGGCCAGGCTTGTTATATTTTTCAATTTGTTTGGCAACGATAGCTCTATTTGGGTTGCGTTGCCAACTCAAGGTTGGTGCGGGAAATTTGAAAGTTATTTCATAATCGGAAATGACGAAAACTGTCCCTCTCCAAATTTGAAAATATGAGTATATATCTTGCTGAGATTTTCAACTTCTGATTTTTCATTTAAACTATTGTCGCTTTGATTCATGTAAAAAATTTCAAGAAAATTTATTCAGGGGTTTCAAAATTCATTCTGTGGTTTGTTATTATGACATGTTTTGCCAAGTCACATGCCATTTTCAATCACAATGTGTGATAATGCGACCATTCAATGATCTGGACGTATGCTCAATATAGGATTTTCGGCAATCCAGGCAGTCAATTTGATAAATAACATTTCATTCTTATTCATTTTTTAAGCTAACAACTACGTGATCAAGTGGTTATTTGAAAAAAGGGATTGTCTGTGCCATATGCATTAGTTAGAATTTGAGGAAAAACTAATTTATTGTTAGGACAATTGATATCGTATTACTCTTCACCAACCTCCCGTTGGAATAAGTGATATCAAGTTGATCCCAGAAACGGAAAATATTTAGTCTTTGAAAATACATTGTGGTCTCGGTAGTGTAGTGGTTAGCACATTTGCCTTCTAAGCAGAAGACCGAGGTTCGATTCCCCGCCGGGCCACCGTGCTGGGTAACCGCACGTTAAAAGGTAAGGCCTCGTTGATCCATTGCTCGCACAAGTTTCGACTTCTGAGGGTTGACGTTCGTCAGCTGGTTAACGGAAACGAACAATTTTTTTTTAGAACATTTAATAAATAAATACTTGGTACGCCTATGGGCTCCACCATCTCTCCTATCCTCGTCAACTTGGTCCAAGAAGGTAAGACAGTATTAAACCATAATTTCATACAGTATTCCTTTTATCAAAATATACGTAGATGACTTCATCTGAGGATACGGGACTCAGAGAACTGGCGAGAAGAAGGGTACACAGGGCACACCGAGATTGCAATAGTAGCGGAGAAAGGAATCCCACTATCCGCCTCTATCAAAGTGATACAGGCAGAGGATGAAATCACTGGTTCAAGAGTGTAGGGACGCCATAGAGAGTCTTGCAACAGAAAAGGAAACTACGCTAACAGAGAGTTGAAGTGCTGCCATGAACGTTAACGTAATCGTACAAATTGACAGCTACGCATGCGTAGTTTCGCCTTGTTTACGTTTACGTCGGGAACTTGTTTACGGGCCTACGTTATCTTGCGGGCGCTAATGGATACGTTAAAGATCAACATACGTTATCCGACGAATATACGAATCACACCGATGAGTTGCGAATGACCGAATTTTGAACTTCATTTGGCGAGGGAGGTATATGGCCATTATCCCTATCAGGATTCGAAGAGATGGACTCTGATTCAGATCAACATGATCCAAATTACAGGAATAAGTGTCAGCATTAGAACTCTCAAAGAGATGATTTGAAATTTGGTGAGGAAACATTCAGCTTAGGCTGAATAATTAGTTATTGAGAATGCAGTTTCTTGAATATTTTAGATTCAAGTACCTACCGTTTCCATCAATAGGAATCAACATTCATTATATTGAAACTGAAATTCAATATGAATAGTGAAATATTTATTGGTGTTTGATTATGATTTCCAGAAACCGAGTTACATTGATTGGCTGAGAGCCGATTGCAGATTCCCAATCAGGTCTATTCTGCGGTGCCCTATTATTGATTATTGAATATCATTAGATTATTGAAAAATATTCAATAATGAGACCAATAATGCAATAATGGTGCAAATCAAAATTTTTCAATGGACAATATTTCTCTAAGATATTTCAGAAATCTTTATGGTGTATATTTATGTCTTTTTATAACAGTTATCGATTATTTTCAATAACCATTGCAATATTCAATATTGAAAGTTATTCAAGATTCACCAGAATTCTTCATCTCAGTGGAGTTCTATCTCATTACTAGGCTAAATCGCTATTCAATCCCTATAGAGCGGGTGCTGCGAAACGTTCCGTTTGCAAAAACCGATGACCTCATTCTGATTGATGATTTGAGTTGAGGAAGACTTAATGAATAATAATTTGGAGTTTGCCCGACGGAATTATGGTGCAGCTTTTTTTTTGGCCCTATAATAGGAGTTTTCGATTCCACCGCTGTAGTTGTGACAAAAAATGTTATATAGAATGCAAAAACCATTGACCGCTATTTCTCCACTGAAATGTTTTCGCAAGATCCTCACAAACCTAGAGCTGGAAGTTGCAAGAAAAGCCCGTTATCAGTTTTATTATAAACCTCCGTCCCAGTGTCACATACTTTCTCTCAAGTTTTGGAGCGGGCCGCGCTTTTCTCAACGGTTTTTGTGACTTCAGTTATAGCTGAACGTCATCCATCATTATAACAAGTACATTTCCCAATATTTAAGTAGTACCAGCGCTAACGTCAGGCGCAAAAGTTCTCGCCCTCTCGAGAGTGAAGAAGCGCTGCTATTGCGCTGCGGCAGCGTGTATACTTTTCCGCCCGAGTGTACCGCGCTCCTTATGCTTTTACATGGAGCCGTAGATCCGGCAACGCTGCATACTCTGCTGTGCGAGAAATGGGTGGGACTCTTGAGTTGTGTGAATACGCGTGTGCCTTTGAGTGGTCAAATTTCGAAAAAAATGATTGAGAGAATTGCTGAAGCGGGTATAACTTACGAAAAACTCGAAAATGTTTACCAAGAAAGTGGAGAAAATGGCATTAGAGAAATGCTGTGGGGTGAAAATAGACAAATGCGAATAATCAAAGTGAAAAAAATTCTTGACAATGTTGTTAATCATTTCAAGAAATGAGCACTTAATAATTCTTTTCTTTATTCCTGATTTGTTTTTTTCGCTGAAAATTTTCATTTCAAGAAATAATTGCCCAAATAATTTCGTGAAGTCCTTGCTAATAATTTTATTTGTTATGGCACCAGATTGCAATCGTTTCAAAAATTACAGTAATACAAATAAGGTTAACGACTTAATATGTACAAGTACATCAAAACTATGTGACGTCGAATGTTTCTTACACTCCAAAGAATAGACAATAAGAACGCTTTGACAAGAGACTTTCAAAACTTGCTTGTGATAAGAAGCCATATGTACCTAAATATAAGTACTGAAAATATGTATATTTAGTACCAAAAATATTTGTATTGAGTACCAAAAATATTTGTATTTGTAAGAAGTCATGTGCACCTAAATATAAGTACCAAAAATATTTGTATTTGTAGAAGCCATGTGCAACTAAATATAAGTAGCAAACATTTTTGTATTGCAAATCGTTGAATAAAAAAGTTGAATTATCTTTCTACATTACTGCAAAAAAACGTTTTCCAACGGTATAATTCCACTTTATTGGACTCTTGCAATTCCTATCGCTTTCAACCAATCTCGGTGTAGAAATATTATGTTGAGTTTACATCCCAGTGCGTCCGCACATGTATACATAAATTGTTTTTATCACTACGCCCAAATTTCCGAGTTCGCTATTCTTCTAATTCATTCATCATTCATCAATGTCATAAATTTATTATGCTCCTTTATTTATAAGTTTCTCGTGATTCTTTATAATTTCTATTTATTTATTCTTTTATTATCGTGATTTCTTATGATTCACGATAATTTTTTCATAGTATCCAATAGTATTTTATAATTTTCCTTCCATTTCCAATAAAATATCAAATTATAAAAAAAAAATTTTGGCATAGCTGCGCGTGAGACGGGACTTTAGTTTGTTGCGCCGAGTACTTGACAACCATTTCGACAGAGCAACTCGTGCGACGTTGCTACATAGTCCGGCTCGGTACTGCGGCGAGTGCGATAATGTAAACTTCTCTGTCTCATAGTTCAATAACTAGAAGGTGAAATGCATTCAAACTTCTCACGAAATTTTCAATCTTGCTGTAGTTTAATACAATCGGTTTTTTGCGCATGTCTATAAATTCGTTATTTACTAAAAACGCAATTTTGCGTAAAATTTTTCGATTTCCCATAAGGGCCCATGCAAATGTTGAATTCATTATCTCGGTAACGAAAAGGTCAATCTCGCTCAAATTTCTCAAAAATACGTGTTATCACTAAATCTAACAGTTATATGTATTTCAGCCTTTTCTATAAATTTCGACCAAATGAAGGTACTACCTTAAAATAGTAGTGCTTCGAATTTTGTGATATTTCTTTCAAGTGAAGAAATGTCCCTACAATTTTTAATTAAAAAAAGGGGGAACGAAAACTCATGGTGAGCTGGTGAATGAACCGAAAGAAACTATTCAAATGCAGCAAGTTGACGCAAAGACGAAATTTCAGAAGAATTTGGGAAGTTGTTTGATCCGAATGCTGATGAAGAACACTTCTCGTGTTATAAAAGTTGCATGGTCAGCTATATCAGCGAAAAAAAAATTCGTCGTCCTCACTGCTAAAGCGCTGGAAGGAAGAGCTTCATCATCAACACAGGGCGTGGCTGGCCCATCAACTGACCCGCAAATAAAAAAGAAGCAATAGCGATTCGTCGAGTTACTCATGCTGTTCCATTTGTGGTAATACGACGAAAACCAAAATAAAAAAAAGACATCTCCTAACTGAAATTTCCGCAGCTTTGCTGTTTTCCAATACTTCACGTAGAAAATACTATGAAAAATTCACGAAAATTTGTATATATAATAATAGTATTTATTGCAACACGATCATCAACGGACACAGCAAAAGTCAAAATTCCAAAAGGTCAATTTGAACAATGATTAAAATTTAAAATTAAAATTATTAAACCACATCAACAAGTTACATTTTAAAATTCAGGTAACCTTTGAAAGTCTAAAAAATATTCATGATGAACCAGTTATAAAACTATTTCTATACAAATCTCAATTAAGCCAGCAGTTGAACGAGTAGTAGCATTTATGTCGCAAGTAAGAACTGACAGAGCTCCTGAACCTCTTGTAGACTGGTATATTTTTCAGTTCCTCCGGTAGAGATCTATATGCTTTTATCGCCCGGTAGTAAGTAAGGTCCTCTCTCATAAAATGTAGAGTTATGGCTGGGGATAATCAGTTCGTTGCAATGCCTGGTATTAATATTCATATTTTGAGAATACTGATTGCTATTTCTGGGAAACAGTTCAGGATATTTTTTTACAAAGCAGACAAGACCTAAGAAGTACAGCGAGGGCACCGTCAGGATGTCAAGTTTAGAAAAAAACTCCTTACAAGAGCTTCTATGATCTAGATTTAAGATACATCTCAATATTTTTTTTTGAGTAATGGATATTTTTTGTGAATAAACTGATGAACCCCAAAATATTATACCATATGAAATCAATGATTGCACATGGGCATGGTAATATGTTCTCAGACTACAAACAGAGACTTGATCTGTCAGATATCTCATAATTCGACAGATAGAGCTCAATTTGTTGTTTAGTAAGTTTATATGGGTTTCCCAACTGAGTGTAGAGTCCATCGTGACACCTAAAAATTTAGTATAATCAGATATTGGAATAGACTTATTTTGGAGTTTCACATAGAGAGATTCCTTATAGTTGATCGATTTGTTAAAAAGTCCCGTTTTGGTGACATTTAGCTTAAGCATGTTTGCCTCTGACCAACTGATCATACTATTTGAAATTGCTGATGCTTTGGTTGGGAGTTCAGATGTACTAACTCCTGTGAGAATAACGGATGTGTCATCTGCAATTTGGTATACACTACCCATATTCAGAGCTTTGGGTAAGTCATTTACGTATAGCAGGAAGAGTATTGGTCCAAGGATCAAGCCCTGTGGAACACCTTGCCTAATTTCATTTTACTAGATGTGAAACTATTTTGTGAATTCATTATGCAAACAACCTGGAATCGATTTTACAGGTATGACTTAATGAGTTCATAACCAACACCCCTTATACCATACTTCTATAGCTTATTTAAAAGTTTTTTGTGGTTTACCATGTCGAATGCCTTTGAAAGGTCATAGTACAAGCCTACAGAGGGTTTTTTGTTATCAGCATTTTCTGTTATTTGTTTAACTGCATCAAATATAGCTAAATCTGTGGACATTCCTTGTCTAAAACCAAATTGATGGGTATTCAGAATATTATTCGAATTTATAAATGTGATGAACCTATTATATATTACGCGTTCAAATATTTTACTGGGTGATGGGAGTAACGATATTGGTCGGTAGTTATTTATGTCGTTCTTACAACCTTTCTTGTACACTGGAATGACTTTAGCTATTTTAAGGTAATCTGGAAATATACCAGATGATAGGCTTTCATTAATTATGTTTGCCAAAGGCTCACATATGTACTCTGAAATTTTTTTCAATATTGCGGGCGGTATGCTGTCTACATCACACGAGTATTTCGGTTGTATTTCATTTAATATATTGAATGTTTCCGAACGATCCACCGGTCTGAGAAAAATAGTAGTGTTGTTATAAGTAATGTTATCATTTTCTACCTCATGTTCATTGCTAAACTAAGTAGAAAATTTATTAAAGCGATCTGCTATTTCCCCAGGATTTGTAATATACTGTTCATCATCATCTTTTAAAACTATAGTTTTATCTCTGTTCTTATTTTTGGTTTGATTGAATATACTCCACTAGGTTTCAGATTTGTTATGTGAGGCAGAAATTTTGCTATCATTTACTGTTTTTTGTGATTTGATAAGTATTTTCTGTATGCCTTCCTTTCTTGTTTATATCTGATTAGTAATGCTTCACATTTTGTTTCCTTATATAGACTATGCAGATCACCAATATATTGCGAGTATCTTTTTATATCGGGCGTGACCCAACTTTTAGTATTCATTTTGACTTTAACTTGTTTTATAGGAAAGGCAAGGTCAAAGTTGTGGTAAAGAATATTATAGAAGTTTTTATATTTACAGTTTACTTCTGATGAGCTATATACTATTTCCCAGGTTTCCAAGGATATTAAATTTTTAAATTGAACAAAATTACTTTCACTATAGCACCGTTTCTTCACAATGTGACTTTGTGGTTCATCATCATATTTTATATCCAATATCTGACTATAGTGATCTGAAACAGTTGACTGACTTACAAAGCAATTTAAGATTGAATCGGGTAAGTTACTAAAAATATTGTCAATTTGCGTACCCTCTGATGTGCTACCCGGTCTTGTTGTATCATGTACATGAGGACTTAAACAATATGTGGAAAGTACCTGCAGGATTGTTAATGTATCCCCAGTTGGTTCTCCAAAATTCTTATTGAAATCCCCACATAATATCATATATTTCCCTCGGTTTCTATAGAAGTCCAAGAGCTCAGTCAGTTCCCTCAAGAAAACATCAATGCTACCAGTTGGTGACCTGTAAAGACAAAGTAAAATACATGCAGAGTTAAAAATGTTGATTTTAGAAGTGGTATATTCAATATGTTTTTCCAGTTGTTTTTGTGGGCACAAAGCCTTATCCAGTTGTAACCCATGACCGGCGTATATGGCTGTTCCACCACCTCGATTTTCCTTTCGACAGTAGCTGTTCATATGTATATAGTTGTTCACATCGCATTTCTTCTATTTCTCTCTCCTTGCACCAGTGCTCTGATATACAAACGATATCCGGACATTGCTCCATTAGTAGGACTTCAACTTCAGGTACCTTGCATTTGAGGCTCCTCACATTCAGGTGCATCAACCTGATTTTTCCCCTATCCTTAGATTTCTTGTTCGGGTCAGTGGTGCATTTTTGTTCTAGGTCAACTGAAAATCCCCTCTGCCGCCAAGGACTTCTGGATGTTTTTTAAATCAAATCGTTTGATACCCACTTGGCTGGGCCAGAAACTGGGCTCATACATGATATCCTTAAATTCCAACGGTGCTGTAACTACAAATCGTTTCAGCCTGCCGACATCTGATGAGATTTCCTTTACTGTGATAGGTTTTTTTTTGAGTGGTTCTTTCAGCCATTTATCATATCAGTGGTGACATGTCTATTTACCCGGTATATATAGAGCCATACTTTTCGATCACCCCCTGGAAAACCAATTTCTCTTTTTTTTTGTGCTTGTTGCTGTGCCCAACCTTTTTTTAATATTTTTCCTTTGGTGTCGCTGCATTGTAAAGTTATTTCCAGTTTCATCGAGATCTCCATTTAATATATTTACATCAACATTTTCCTGAGAGGATATTGCTGGGCCCATGTAAAATTTGTTTCTTCTTTCAGGATTTCTGCAGGTGCTGTCACTACAATCCGCTTCATTTTCACCTTGGGAGTTGTTTATATTTACATTATAACCAACTTGGTTCCTTTCCTCATGTTCGGTTTTGCCACCAGTTTCAGGCTCTGGTGATAAATAGGCATCATTGTTTCTAACCGGGTTGATTGGCAATACTGCTGCATTTTTACTAGTGGCACTACTGGTAGACGCACCCATTTCAACGGCACTCGAATAATAATTTGTTTTTTGGCCCTATTTACATTCACCTGGCCGGGTGTTTTTTTCTGCACATTTGGAACTGCAGCGCTTTTTTGCTCCACAGATTTGATTTTTTGTAGCAAGAGACAGTTGTTCTCCTTCAAAATGATCTTCTTGTCTTCCATTCCAGATAACAATTTTTTCAGCAGATTATTTTCTAATTGTAGTATTACTTCTCGATTTGTTTTATTTTCACTTTTGGTTACAGTATTACAGCATATCACTTTATTGCTATCGAGTATTTCTACTGTTTTCATTCTCTCGCAACAGCTCGGATGCAGCACATAAAAGCACTTTATGCATACTGCCACCTGACATTTCTTAGCACAGCACTTGAATAATAGTTTGTTGTTGATTTCATTTGAATTTTCGCACGTTTTATCAACTTTCTCTTGATTTTTATCGAGAGCTTCGTCAGCCGAACTTCCACTCGGCGCCATCTTGGAAATAATGAAACACCGGAAGATTTGTTTGGCAAAAACTTCCAATATCATACATCGTGTTACAGAAATTACGTTTCATTACCGAAATCTTCTTGTAACGAAAGAGGTCGACCAACAACAAACATCACAAAAACAGTTACTGGCTGCTTTTGACAAATTAATGGCGGATATAAAAGACGATGTTTCGACGACCGCTTTTGAATTGACATTGCTCAACATATGACTGTACTCGCTGAAGTACAGGATGTAGTTCTAATCGTGATCTCAAAGTGATGCTGAACGATAAATATGGTGACAAGGTTTTATTCTCATATCTTACTGAGAGGAATCAATCTTCTTTGGTTTTCATGGCAGGAAGTTCGAAATAGCTGAACGTGTACGTCGGCTAGACTGTTGCAGAATCGTCATGTGTGCTAAAGAATTACGGAAGGAACTATCAACTCTGAACTTATACCAAAGGACAAGTTGTGTGATGAAATTGTTATAGGAGATGCCGCGAAGAAAGAACATTTACGCCGAAATGGAAGACTTTCATTAGCAGTCAAAATCTAAAATTGTCAGACAATACACTGCTTAAAGCATTAGCGGTGTTTTAATATAAATTGTGCAGATTACGATGTTTTCGTACCCAATATCCACTTTTGGCATAAGCTATCAAATATTAGTTTTTGAGGGATTTGGTCTGAAGGTTCGAACAAAAAAACTCTTTCAAGCTGGGATTCAATTCAAATGTATCTGAAATTATGAGAACTTTTGATGCTTTGTATTCACATTGCTTATGGGCTGCAATACATGGCCCTCCGAACTTTCTTCAATTCGGTTATGAAAAACGAGACGGAAAGTTGTATCCGGTGCTAATGGCAAAACCACCTATGCCAAATTCTTTGATCAGGCTTATTGCGAATATAATGCTGAATGCCTGACAAGTTTTTGCACTTGAAGCAAAAGCGAAAAATTGTATTACCCCTTGCAAATGTATCGGCAATAATTGTCAAAATTTACCTGAATGAATTCCTTGATATTCGCCAAAATTACTACTTCGTGACAACGTTATTTGAATTCAAACGTAGAACAAATTTATATATATATATATATATATATATATATATATATATATTAATATGATCACACTTACTATACTAGGAAAATAGACAATTATTATAGAGCTCCTCTTGCATTGAAAACTATTGGGCAACGCAGTTATTCTTATTTGGCTCCACGATTTTTGAATTTTCTACCACCTGAAATAAGAGATATCAGACAATTTAATTTATTCAAGACAAAATTTAAAAGCTCACCTGCTTAATTCAAATAGACACGAAATTCATAAATTGTTTTGAGAACCTATTAAAAGTTTTGGATATGAATATATTAGTATATATGTGTGTATAAGTGTATGTATATCTGGTTCATATTTGTGTTGTTCATTATGCCCTATTCAAATTTTTCGTAACAAAGACGTTTCTCCACAGACAGTCTATGACTTTGTGGATACAAATTTGTTCGCGTGAATATGTTATTGTAAACTGAAAGATAATTTATACACTGAAAATTGTCTGTTCCTATTCGTGATATTTATTGTACACCCATGTGTAGAATTGGTATTTTACAATTGTTTCTCCTGCATATTTTTGTGAATAAATATTATTATTATCATAATTATTATTAATAGGTAAACCACTTTTTTTATTAAGTTTGTATTAAATTATATCATGCCGTTTTTTTTCATACCTTACCCAAATCACCTGTTAATATTCAAGAACAATTTCTTTTTCGCATCTACAGCGATGGAATCCAAAACTATTATAGGGTCGAAAATAAAAACTGCACCATAAGTCCATCCGGCAACCTCCACAATATCATTTATTAGGTCTTTCTTAATTCAAATCATCAATCAGAATGGGATCATCGGTTTTTGCATACTGAATGTTTCGCAGCACTTGCACTAATAGCAATGTTTGTATAGTACCATGAAGCTTGGAAGGTACCACCTTTTAATTTAAATAAAATTATAAATACGTTTCACATCCATATAAAGATAATTTCACACAAAAAATCACTCAGTTACTCAATGATCTGAATGTCAAAATATCTAGTAAACATGTTGAAACCGTTTCCTCAATCTCTTCTGAACCTAAATTTCCCCTTAAAAACGAGAAAAAGTCCAATGTTATCAAATTGACTGCCTGAATTGCCAAAAATCATATGTTGGATAAAGGTCCAGATCATCATTCGGTCGCATCAATCACACATAAAAGTGATTGTACATTAATAAAAAGTCATGTGCCTTGGCAAAACATGTCATATAAACAAATAAAAAAATCCTGAGGTTCTACAAACCGAACAAAACCATCAAAAATTTCCCCAAAATGTTCAACATAGATCGAAATAAAAATGGTTTGAATGAAAAATCAATTTGAAAATCTCAGCACGATATATAACTTTATTTTCAAATTGGAGAGTGACAGTTTTCGTCATATGCAGTCACAAAATTAATTTCAAATTTCTTTCACCAATTTTAATTTGGCAACGCAACCCAAATAGTGAGTATTTTTTAGTGCATAAGTTTGAGTTTTTTCGAATCATAACGGCTGTTTTAGTATATTACTTCTCTTGTGTTCCACTGACGTGCTTTTTAGCGATTTTATCAATAATTATGAACTATCAAAACGAATTTCAGTGTGTGTTATTTCAAGATACAAAAGAGTAATATTACATAAATTCAATAATATGACAAATAATAGTGGAATATATAAATATATTGTTACGATTTATCCCTTGGAAAATCTCACTTCTGACACCACTGTTGCGATATATCCTTGCGAAATCCAATTTCT
Organism: Zygogramma bicolorata; assembly: GCA_032362365.1. NCBI lineage: Eukaryota > Metazoa > Arthropoda > Insecta > Coleoptera > Chrysomelidae > Zygogramma > Zygogramma bicolorata. The sequence continues at coordinate 164,807 of JAVJAQ010001558.1, read as the reverse complement.
GACACCACTGTTACGATATACCTCTGGGTTCGTCGATTAAAACACCAAACAACACTAAACTCCTTTTATTATAACTCTCTATCACAATACAATACAACACAAACACTTAAATCGCTCTGATAACTTTCCAATGCTCGGCACTAAACTCTCTGTACTAAAAATTCTCCTTCCGCACAAAGCTCTGCTCCACTTAGATCTCAATAACTCTCGTCACTTAGCTCTGAATAATACTGCCGAATCACTAACTTTCTGTAATACAAATTCTCTCTCCGCAGCGAAGCCTGTCCCGTATTTATATCAAATTCTCCAGGCGGCATTTACGGTTCTTGGAAAATGACGTTCGCTACGACGCGATCCTTCGCCTAGCGTTTACGATATGGTCAGGGCCGGCGCTAGGACGTAACATTATCCCCCTCTCAATTTTGATCGTCCCGATCAAATAACATCTCGTTATGCCCATTGTAACATTTCAGTTTCTTTAGGTGTACGACTTTCCTTTTTGTTCTAGGCTTACGTTGAACACTGTACACCACATCATTCATCCTACGACGGGGGTAAAACAGCCACACTCGATCTTCTTCTTGAAATCTGCCAGTATTTGTCTTCCGATAGTACCGCGCCTTCCTACAGTCAATACGCTCTGGCATCTCTTGTTGTTTGCTGAATGAAACACTTCTTGATGGTTGTTCGCCAATGTTGACTTTCTGTTTGACCAAGTCAGCCCTTCCACTTGTTTTCATCTCGGAGATGTCACTTGTACCTCCAACGTGACACCTGGACGCTGCATTCAGGCACATTATTCTCTGTGACACGAGCTACTTCCTTCGACAGTGCAGGGATTCTCGCAGTTTTCAATGATCGCAGTTTGTCAGGTTTCGTCCTTTCCGTTGGAGTTGTAAGGACAAATTCTTCTTCTCCGAACCTTATGATCTTTTGCTCATTGTCGAATGAAATTCCATGGTCACTGATCAAGTCCATTCCGAGTATGACTTCATCTTCTATATCTGCGACGTAAACTGTATCTGTGATGGTGAGTCGCCCAAGAACCAATGTAATTTTAGCCTCTCCTCGAATAGGTGCGTTTTCACCAGTGACTGTCCGAAGCACGACGTTGGATGATATAGGCTTCACGTTTTCAGGCTGAAGGATGTCGCTGCGTACCAAGTAAACTGCAGCACCGGTGTCTATGGTGCAAATAACATCCATTTTATTCAATTTCCCTGGAATGGTGAGGCTCTCAGATCTTCTTTTCAGCCTGTTAACACAGATGACCCTCGGTGACCTTGACCTCGCAGGTGATTGCGACCTTGTCGGCGTCCTGGCAAGTGACTTGGATTTTGGTGGCATTCTTACCTTACAATCTTTCATGAAATGCCCTGATCTTCCACATCTATAACATTTACTCTGTGTCATTCTCTTCCAGCAGTCTTTTATAAAATACCCCGGCCTTCTACAGCTATAGCAGATCCTCTGCGACATTTTCACCCAACAGTCTTTTCCACACCTGTAGCATTTTCTTCTCTTCTGGGTGCTCATTCCACTTATCATTAATTTTATTTCTTCCAGAACCTTTTCGATTGAACCAGTCGCTGCGCCTGAGCATTGTTCGGGATCTTCTATTGATACCGCTCGCGCTTTCGGCCTTGAGGTGTTGAAGGCCGCCTCCACTTCTAGCGAACGTACCAAGAGGCATCGCTACTCCTCTTGAAGTTTGTCAATCGCAGAGTTCTTTGGATTTCTGGGTCTATCAGTCCATCAATAAATATCTGCACTGCTAGTTGCTCCTTGGAATCTCGGGGCGCTTCTGGATTAGGCGTCGAACATCTGTCTCAAATTCTTGCAGACTCTCACCTGATTTTTGTGTGCGAGTTGTTACGGTTCAAAATCAAATTTTGTCATTTGAATCCATCTGTTACCCTGTATAGTATGAAATCGTAAAACTTTGCTAACGATTCTACATTCTGATTTGATTTATGCTTCTTGTAGTCGTTATATTGGTTGTGTATTTTTACTGTACGTTTCTTATTCTATTCATATTTCACCTACCTTGATTTTAGGCTCATAACTGTTGGGTTGACTTCTGAAATTCATAAACACGAGGTCTCTTTGTTGTATCCATCTCTTGTCCTTATGTTAGATTGTTAAATTATTCCTACAGGATTCCTTATCACCTTCAGATAAGTTTGTTATTGTTTTGTAACTAGTGAGGTTACGTTATATCTAACAGCGGATAGTTCAAAAATACCACTGCGAACTGCGACAGTTCCGTAGTGTATCGAGGCGTTTATCAGGGTTGCCAACTCTGCAACTTTGCGCTTCAGTGGTTGACATCGAACACAGTGTCCCCGCTTAGAACACTGGTTGTCGGTATTGGACATTTCATTTTATTTTGCAACAATTTTTCTGAATGTTGTTAACAATGTCTTATTGGGCTATTGATTCCTAGTAAACTAGTAAAAATCGTCATTGAATAAACTCCTTTTATGCACATTTTGACATTTGACATAACTTCGACTTTGTCGAAGGAACAATTCAAGGACAGGCGAACAATCCTGAGTTGAATGAAATAAGAAGAAGATCACAACATGGCTTTGTTTTTTTTGAATTTTGATAATTTGGGCCAGGGAGCTCTGGACTCTCGTTTTTTTTTTCCGTTCGCAACGTTCTAGAAAGCCGGTGTGTGACAATACTCATGTAAATCAATTTTCTTAATCTTATCACGTATCAGTGGATTTAATTGATGATGCATGATTAAATAATCTTGGGTGATTTTTGTGGACTGGAATTATAGTCATTTGGATGTATATCACCAAGATTACCTCGATGAATGAGGATCTAAAGTATTGATGTCGCCCACCGCCATTTTGGACGCCTTGAGTTCCTGATCTGATAACCAGAATTTTGCTGCTGCCCTTTTGGAGTGATACTTCATCGCCACCCGTTACAATAATTAATATCTTGAGAGAAGAGTGTTGGAACTTCGAGCTGTGTCGAACTACTTTGTCGCCCTATATCATCTGTGTGACTTGAGCAGACCGTACCATCCGCCCCCGGACCCTGGAAGTCTTGGAGGGACAGGAGAGATCAGACATGAGTAGTCTGACAGTATACTGCCTCGGATAGGACAAAAGTGTTGGATCTCCCAGTTGTACCAAGGCCAAAGGTATCCTGAGCACCGTGGCTAAAGGAGCAGAGACTGGCGTGTAACTATAACATCTTGACAGTTCAACCTTTCCTAATATATTGTCCAAATCTTTGAAACCCTTTTGTTCTAAAACATTTATCCAAACATTATTCTACTGCAACGGGTGTGGTAGTGAGGGAAAGCATTGGGGACTGCAAACGGAGAACAAATTATCTATTTTTTTTTGTGTTGATATTTCTTCCAAATTTACACAACCTTTCTTGGCCTAACTTCTTTCTTATTTTTGTTTATTACCTATACTACCTTTGTGTTATATTTCATTATTGTTTCAAGTTGTTTTGATGCTGTACTTCAGGAGAGTACTGTCCTTATAGAAGGAACTGTTTTATTCATATAGGTACTTGAATATTTGTGTGCACCTTCAGTGTAAAAAATTTGAATAGTTACCTGGTTATTTTTATTATTATTTGGTACTTGCTGCATACCCTTATGGTGCAGATTTAATGGAGGAACCTATTTGGGAATAGGAACCTATATATTTTTTGGTTTATTTGTAAGATTATTGATACTTGTTGCCCACTATCATTGTGGCTGATATTTGTACATTTCGGTTGTTTACAAACCTACATTTTCATTATCCATATCTGTTCTATTATCTATTGGACTTTAGTCCCATTTAATGAGTACTTTCCAGGTTGTGACCTTTCCATCTGTAGCCCTTTTGTGATCACAATAGGAGTTTGGAAGGCACTCGGACATCACAGTACCAGGTATCTCTTTGTATTTGTGGACAATAATGAAAATCTCAGCGGATGAATAGAGGTTTGTAAACTGAGCGTTTGGCATTTCATTCCGATCCTACTACCAATACTCGAACATCGTAGTCATCATACTACATATACCCCCAGCGTTATAATTATATTATATCAATTTAAAATCCATTTAGAAATCTCCATAAGAGATCTGGAGCAGTCTGTGTTTTGGGCTGGCTCTTTCAAATCACTGGCGCGGTATAAATTTTTGATAGAACCCATGGCATCTCGATTGAGTTAGTCGGTGATTGCTATGTTAACATTTGCTTTCTAGTGGTTTTATATTATTGATATAAATCTATTCTCTCTCTTCTTTCTTTTTTTTATAGAAAGTAGCGTAGCAAGAAATTGGCGCGCCAACGTGTGGGGCCTTTTTGAACATTTTGCTGTGTCAAATTTTACCGTTTTGAAATTTTTTTTTGCTGTTTGGAATTTCACTTTTCAGAATTTTCCTGTTGAGAATTTGGAACGCTAATTGGTGAAACTTGTTTATAATTTTGCTTTGTAGAAATTTGCACTCTACAGGGTGGACCTAGTTTGAATTTTTGCTTTGAGAAAAATTCCAACATTTTATTTTGCTTTGAATTCTTTTAATTGGGACACAAATTGTTACTTCGAGTATTGGGAATTGGATGGGAATTTATTTTTCTCATTTTCAAAATTTGAATTTGATACCCAGTATCAATATTTTTTTTAAATCAATTTGCACTTTTACCCTGAAGTCTCACTCGGTGAGAAAATTTCTTCGCACTTTCAGTACCCTGAAGTCTCACGCATTGAATACAACATTTTTTATTAGACTTATTGACTACTTCTTTTAATATTTGTCATTTATTGAATTATTGACACTTGAAACTTGCTACTGAAGTACAGTGGTACTACTGTCAAATATTTTTATTGGGTGATATATCCCAGTCAACACCGGATATCTTATGGATATCCACTTTATGTCCCATTCACGTCGGAATATCCCTGTACCTATTCTGGACATCCATGAGATATCAAAAGCAGGATGTCCAAAAGATATCCGGAAATGAAAATCCATAAGATATCCATCCACCGAATATCTACCTCTGGGCTTATTCTGGACATCCATAAAATATCCAATACTGAATATCCTGAAGATATCCTGAATTTAATTTCCATAAGATATACTGGAATGAATATTCTCATGATATCCCAAAGTGGATATCCATAAGATATCAAATAACTGAATAATCCTTAGAAGACCTTATCTGGACATCCATCAGATATCCAATACTGAATATCCTGAACTGAATATCATAAGATATCTTGAAGTAAATATTCTCATGATATCCCAAAGTGGTAATTCATAAGATATACATTAACTGGATAATCTTCAGAGGAGCTATTCAGGATATCCCATAAGATATCCAAAACTGTATGTCCATGCTGATATCTCATTACAAGATATTCGCCAATTTTTATTTGTTGAAATATTTTTTGGGTTTTTGTCAATATTATTGAATATTCTCAATTTTGAATGGCCTACTTCAAACTTATCCTGATAAGTGAGGTGATGTTTGAAAGTGGAGTCTCCATGTATCACTCACATTATATTAATGATAATGAATTATAATCAGCTAGTCAAAGGTTATTTTGAAACCACTACAAAGTTTATGAGGTATGTACAGTAGTTACCCTGTCTATTGTGAATCAAACTATAAACCTACGTTGTTCAATATTGAGATTAACTTATGCAAATTTTCATAAATGAATGGATATTCCTGAATACTATCCCATGGATATTTCCCAATTATATCCACGGACGTCCATAAAATATCCACCGGATACCAAATAGATATCCTCTGGATATCTTCGATATCCAAAAACCTTATAGATATCCGTCAACAATATCTCATGGAAATCCTTGAACGATATCTTATGGATATCCCGGAAGGATATCTTATGGAAGTCCAACTTCTTCCGCTCGGGACATCCATAAGATACCCACCGGATACCAACTGGATGTCCTCCGGATATCTGTGAGCAATATCTCATGGATATCCCTGAACGACATCTTATGGATATCCCGGAAGGATATCTTGTGGAAGTCCAGCTTGTTCCACTCGGGCAATCCATCGGACGTCCATAAAATATCCACCGGATATCAACTGGATGTCCTCTGGATATCTTCGATATCCTAAATGAATGTCCACTGGATATCCATAAAATGTCCGTGTGTTGACTGGGATAATTGGTAATTATCATTTTCAACATGGACTTTAGACTTGTCATCAATTATCTTAAAAAGGATGAATTGAGATTTGAACTCTCTGTTCGTGGTATTTTGACACAAGATAGTCAAACTGTGGACGAACTTAGGTCTTGTTTGCGACCACTTTTAAAATTGGAGAAGGAAGGCAAATCTTTGAAATATCCTGAATATAATCCTAACTTTGATGATGAAGAGTTGATTATAACTAATAAATTGAGAGAAATTACTTCTGCAATTGCTCATGTTCCTGGAGAAAATTCTAAAACTAAATTTGAACGACTTCAGTCTCGTTTAGTTCATTTATTAAATCGTTGTGATCGCCTACCACTTGATGATTTGAACAGTATTGCTAGAGCAGAGCTCATGTCTAAAATACTTTCAGCTCTTGACAATTTAGAAACCGTTTCTAAAAGAGATCCAAATTTGAGTTTACTTTTTGAAAATGCTGATTTAAATAATTTGTCTTCAACTTTAGCAGATATTAATATTCCTGTAACTAGTACTGTAGATGTAACTACAACTGCTCCTTTGACAACTACAACTGTCACTACTGTCAATGTCAAATCTTTACCAATGTATAAGTGGAATATTAAATTTTCTGGGAATACTGAGGAATTGTCGGTTCATGAATTTTTGGATAGAGTTTCTGAGTTGAGAGTTGCTCGTAAAGTTTCTGATTCAGCTTATGAACTTTTTGAAGGCAAAGCACGTAACTGGTTTGTGAACAATAGAAATCGTTTTAATACTTGGCAAGAACTTTCAAATCTTTTGATTACACATTATTCTGTTCCTGATTATAAACCCAGACTTTTTGAAAATATTTTGAGGAGAACTCAAGATGTTAATGAAACTATTATTGATTATTTAAATGCTATGAAGTCCATGTTCAGACGATATGGTCTAATGACAGATCAGATGCAATTGGACATTGTTGTTAGAAATTTGTCTCCTTTTTATACATCGCAGTTACCACAGGTCGGATCTTTGCAAGAACTTGAAACTGAATGTTTGAAGCTTGAAACTAAGAAATTTCGTGTTGATAATTATGTTCCACCTTCTCAGAAAAACATAGATTTTGTTGACTCTGAATTTGCTGTTGCCTCAACTTCTAAAGTAAGATCTGGCAAAAATGTTGTTCATGAAGTACATCAAGCAGATATGCGAAGGCCAGTAACTTGCTTTAATTGTCAGAAGGTAGGCCATTTAAACCGAAATTGAATTGAACTGGCCGATACTTGATGAAAATCCATATTAACAAAAATATATTACAGTTTTCTGTATGATTTTCACTCACAATGGGTTTACAAAACCGCGACACGTGTTTCGCTATTACAATAGCTTCTTCAAGCAAGATAAATGCATTTATCTTGCTTGAAGAAGCTATTGTAATAGCGAAACACGTGTCGCGGTTTTGTAAACCCATTGTGAGTGAAAATCATACAGGAAACTGTAATATATTTTTGTAAACCGAAATTGTACTGCACCTAGAAGGTTGCACTGTTTTAAATGTGGATTGTCTGGGGTAACTATTAAAACTTGCAGTAAATGTAATTCGGGAAACGAAACCCGGAGGAACTAGTAAGTGGGGAGTTTTCCTCCGTTTCAACTCTAAATTCCACAAGTCACTTGTATGATAATAATAATGATAATAATTTTCCACAATCAGTTTTATTAAATTATATTATTTCTCATGCTAGAGGTGATCAACGACCTTATATAGAAGTTACTGTTTTGGGGTATACAATGTTAGGTTTACTTGATAGTGGTAGTTCTAGAACTTTGGTAAATCATTCGGGATTTAAAATTTTGCAAAGTTTAGGTTCATCTCTTGTTTCAAATTTTACTAGTTGTACTGTTGCTAATGGACAGTCTTGTTCTAGTATAGGTCATGTTTTTACACCAATTTCGTTAATTGACAAAACCCATGTGATAGATATATTGGTTGTTAATGAAATCTCGCAACAATTAATCTTGGGCATTGATTTTTGGAGGATAATGAATATTCTTCCAGACCTTCGAAATGATGTTTGGCATTTTACAAATAATGTAGAGTCTATTGAGTTTAAACCCAGCCAAGGCATACGGGGTGATACAACTTTAACTTCTGAACAGCGAACTCGATTGAACAGTTTAGTTGAAGAAAAGTTAGCTTTAATGGGAACCAGTTTGGGTTGTTGCACAGTTGGTGAACATGAAATTGAACTAATTCCCGGAACTAAGCCAATTAAGCAGAGATACTATCCATGTAGTCCTTTTAAACAAAAGATTATTGATGATGAGGTTGAGTCAATGTTGAAAAAGGGAATTATTGAGCCGTCAAGAAGTGCGTGGTCTTCACCAGTCTGTCTTGTTAAAAAGAAGGACGACACTTATAGATTTTGTATTGATTTTCGACAACTCAACTCTAAATCTAAAAAGGATGCGTACCCTTTACCTTACATTTCTCATATCTTGGATCAATTGAGGGATGCAAAGTATCTTAGTTCGTTGGATATTAAATCGGCATATTTTCAAATTCCTTTGAAACCCGAATCTAGGGAATATACTGCATTTACTGTTCCTGGGAGGGGACTCTTTCATTTTCTGCGCATGCCGTTTGGTCTTACTAACGCTCCTGGATCCTGGATGAGAATTATTGATTCTGTACTTGGACCAGAATTGCAGCCTTCCGTTTTAGTTTACCTTGATGACATCGTCATAGTATCCCAAGATTTTGATTCTCATCTTAAAACTTTGTCAGAGGTTTTTGATCGTTTACATGCAGCTGGTTTGGTGGTCAGTCCTGAGAAGTGTAAATTTTGTTTACCTCAACTGAAATATTTAGGTTATGTGGTGGATGAGCGTGGTCTTCATCCTGACCCAGAGAAAGTTCAAGCTATTCTTGATGTGACTGCTCCCAAGAATGTTCAAGAAATTCGACGTTTCATAGGTACTGCTTCTTGGTATCGACGTTTCATACCTAGTTTCTCTTCAATTTTATCTCCGCTGAGTAATTTAACGAAAAAAGGTGTCAAATGGAATTGGTCTGTCGATTGTGAAAATTCGTTTCGTAGCATCAAGGAATGTCTTGTAACTGCTCCTATTTTAACGTGCCCTGATTTCAATCGAACCTTTATTTTGCAAACTGACGCGTCCGCATATGGAATTGCCGGTGTGTTATCTCAAGAATTTCCTGAAGGTGAAAAGGTCATTTGTTTTCTGTCTCGGTCACTTACACGTCAAGAAAGAAACTATAGCACAACTGAGCGTGAGGCTCTTGCTGTCATTTGGGCGATTGAAAAGCTACGTCATTATCTCGAGGGAGTTCATTTCAAGGTCATAACCGATCATTTTTCACTCCTATGGCTGCAAAGACTCAAGGAACCTCAAGGTAGGCTTGGCCGTTGGATTCTTCGTTTACAACCCTATGATTTTGAGTTGATCCACAGAAAAGGTAAGGATCATATAGTCCCTGATTTTTTATCTCGTGCTGTTCCTGTAGCTGCCATTGAGAATAATCCCGAAAATATCGCTGATGAAACCAGTGATGTTTGGTATTTAGGTATGTGCGAAAAAGTTCAAAACCATCCTGAAAAATTTGGCACTTGGAGAGTTGAAAATAATGTTTTATTCAAGTATGTGAAATGTAGAATTCCTGAGTTGTCTCGAGCGTCAGATTATTGGAAAATTGTCGTCCCCAAAGATAAGAGAAAGGACATTTTAGTGCGTTGTCATGATGATCCTACTTCTGGTCATGTTGGTGGTTTAAAAAGTCTCTATTGTCGGCCAAAAATGAAGTGCGATATCCTCAGATATGTTAAGTCTTGTAAAGTTTGTGCAGAGCACAAGCCTGAGCAGAAAGCCCCTGCTGGTCTGATGGGAACTCGTCCAAATATTAAGCAACCTTGGCAGATGATAAGTTTAGATTTTATGGGTCCTTTTCCTCGTTCATCACAAGGAAATTTGCATTGTCTGGTTGTTACAGATTTTTATAGTAAATATGTTGTTATTTTTCCATTGAGAACTGCCACGGGCAGGTCACTTTCAAAGTGTGTGGAAGAGGCTATTTTTCTTGTGTATGGAACTCCATTATATCTCATTTGTGACAATGGTGGCCCTATGAAAAGTAAAGAGTTTCAGACTTTGTGCAAGAAATATAAAACTACTATTTCTTATACTGCTTCTTATTTGCCTCGAGCCGATCCAACTGAACGAGTTAACCGAGTTGTTAAGACTATGATTTCGTCGTATGTACAAGGTAATCATCGTAAATGGGATGTAAATCTTGCAGCAATTGGTTGTGCAATACGAACTGCTCGTCATGAAACGGTAGGTTACAGTCCATACTTTATTAATTTCGGTAGGGAATATAAGCTTTATGGTCAAGATTATTTGGATCAGGTACCTGAACATAATTTAGATCTTGATGACGAAATTGAACAGCGTCAAGAAGGTTTCCGCAAAATGTATATCGATGTAGAAGCTCGTCTTAAGAAGTCCCAAGAGCGTAGTAAAAAGGTCTTTGATTCTCGTAGACGTGCTGTTAATTTCAAAGCAGGTGATATGGTGTGGCGTAGGAACAAAGCTCAATCTGATGCTTTCAATTATTTTACGGCCAAACTTGCACCGAAATTTATTGGACCTTTTAAGATTCGCAGAAAAGTAGGTTCTTGGACTTATGAGTTAGAGGATCATTTAGGAAATCAGAAGGGAATTTGGCATGTTCAAGATCTCAAAGTAGACCAGTCCCATCTGGACAATAATTTCCCAGATTAGTTTGTTATTGTTTTGTAACTAGTGAGGTTACGTTATATCTAACAGCGGATAGTTCAAAAATACCACTGCGAACTGCGACAGTTCCGTAGTGTATCGAGGCGTTTATCAGGGTTGCCAACTCTGCAACTTTGCGCTTTAGTGGTTGACATCGAACACAGTGTCCCCGCTTAGAACACTGGTTGTCGGTATTGGACATTTCATTTTATTTTGCAACAATTTTTCTGAATGTTGTTAACAATGTCTTATTGGGCTATTGATTCCTAGTAAACTAGTAAAAATCGTCATTGAATAAACTCCTTTTATGCACATTTTGACATTTGACATAACTTCGACTTTGTCGAAGGAACAATTCAAGGACAGGCGAACAATCCTGAGTTGAATGAAATAAGAAGAAGATCACAACATGGCTTTGTTTTTTTTTGAATTTTGATAATTTGGGCCAGGGAGCTCTGGACTCTCGTTTTTTTTTTTCGTTTGCAACGTTCTAGAAAGCCGGTGTGTGACAATACTCATGTGAATCAATTTTCTTAATCTTATCACGTATTAGTGGATTTAATCGATGATGCATGATTAAATAATCTTGGGTGATTTTTGTGGACTGGAATTATAGTCATTTGGATGTTTATCACCAAGATATAGCTGTTCTCGGTGTTGATCGCCATACCTAAACTCTAGTGCAGAAATCAGGTCCTCATATTTCTTTTGCTGTTCTATGGGTATCGTCTGCAATATACCCAAAGCTGGCCCTCTCAAAGCTACTATGAGTGCCGTAGCTTTTTCTTCTTCGCCCCATCCATTGGTCTCTGCAGCAGCCTCAAACTGTCTGCGATACATAGCCCAAGACGACTGTCCGTCAAAAGTCGATGGTTTTACGGAAATTGTTGATGTGGCAACCCTGTCTCGGCGATCCTGATTCTTTAGAAGAACAATCTGCTTTTCTAGACCTCTCATTTCATTTCTCAACTCATTTTTCATCGCCTCTCGCATTGTATGCACTTCCCTTCTGACATCGTCGTCGATTTTCTTGACGTTTTCCTTCAGTTCTCCTTTTAGAATTCCTTTCACTTCTTCCAGAGCAACTTTCAGTTCTCTCATTCGTACTTCGGTTTTGTCGAAGAACTTGTCCTGATGTTCTAGAACCTTCTGGAAGTCTGCTTTCCGTTGTTTTTCTATCTGCTCTAATTCATTCTTTTGTTTTTCTAGAATTTCCTGAAGTGTTTCTTCTCGTTCTTTCATTTTATCTTGCCGCCGCTTTTCTTCTAATTCTTTTTCCTCCTGTAGTCGCTTTTCTTTTAGTTCTTTCTCCTCCAGCCGTCGTTTTTCTTCCTCCCGTCGTCGCTTTTGTTGTAATTCTTTTTCCTCTTGTCGTCGCTTTTCTCTTTCTTGTTTTTCCTCCTGCCACTGTCTTTCCCAATTTTGGTAATAATTATTAATCATGTCCTCCACCGTATCGTATGACGTACTCATATTCACCATCACTTGTTTTTATTTACCAGCAAAAATTCCACTTCCGACACCACTGTTACGATCTATCCCTGCAAAATCTTACTTCTGACACCACTGTTACGATATATCCTTGCGAAATCCAATTTCTGACACCACTCTTACGATATACCTCTGGGTTCGTCGATTAAAACGCCAAACAACACTAAACTCCTTTTATTATAACTCTCTATCACAATATAATACAACACAAACACTTAAATCGCTCTGATAACTTTCCAATGATCGGCACTAAACTCTCTGTACTAAAAATTCTCCTTCCGCACAAAGCTCTGCTCCACTTAGATCTCAATAACTCTCGTCACTCAGCTCTGAATAGAACTGCCGAGTCACTAACTTTCTGTAATACCAATTCTCTCTCCGCAGCGAAGCCTGTCCCGTATTTATATCTGCGTACCTATCGAGAATCCTCTAGAGAAGCCTCGATGACGTGTCTCGAATTCTCCAGGCGGCATTTACGGTTCTTGGAAAATGACGTTCGCTACGACGCGATCCTTCTCTCCAGTTATTATCCGACTAGGTCCGATATTATTGATGAATATATCGTCAGCCGCTCTCTAAGGTTGTATCCTGCCCATCCAGGTATTATGTAGAAATTGATGTTTTCACGGATTTTCGATATGCAAGATGAATTTTCTGGGTTTTTTATCCGTTAGATATCTTCTGATTTGTTCGACGTTTCGAATTCCATTTTGAATTCATTCTCAAGAACTGTGAGACGAATATCTGTCCATACCGTCCTGGTCAATCACTCCCCTTACGAAGTAACAAAGCAAGAGTAAGTAAAGACTTCAATTATCTGTTCTCCATGGAAACTGGTATTTATAATGATTCTCTCCAGTTATTATCCGACTAGGTCCGATATTATTGATGAATATATCGTCAGCCGCTCTCTAAGGTTGTATCCTGCCCATTCAGGTATTATGTAGAAATTGATGTTTTCACGGATCTTCGATATGCAAGATGAATTTTCTGGGTTTTTTATCCGTTAGATATCTTCTGATTTGTTCGACGTTTCGAATTCCATTTTGAATTCATTCTCAAGAACTGTGAGACGAATATCTGTCCATACCGTCCTGGTCAATCACTCCCCTTACGAAGTAACCAAGCAAGAGTAAGCAAAGACTTCAATTGTCTGTTCTCCATGGAAACTGGTATTTATAATGATTCTCTCCAGTTATTATCCGACTAGGTCCGATATTATTGATGAATATATCGTCAGCCGCTCTCTAAGGTTGTATCCTGCCCATCCAGGTATTATGTAGAAATTGATGTTTTCACGGATCTTCGAAATTCATCTTGCATATCGAAGATCCGTGAAAACATCAATTTCTACATAATACCTGGATGGGCAGGATACAACCTTAGAGAGCGGCTGACGATATATTCATCAATAATATCGGACCTAGTCGGATAATATCTGGAGAGAATCATTATAAATACCAGTTTCCATGGAGAACAGACAATTGAAGTCTTTGCTTACTCTTGCTTGGTTACTTCGTAAGGGGAGTGATTGACCAGGACGGTATGGACAGATATTCGTCTCACAGTTCTTGAGAATGAATTCAAAATGGAATTCGAAACGTCGAACAAATCAGAAGATATCTAACGGATAAAAAACCCAGAAAATTCATCTTGCATATCGAAGATCCGTGAAAACATCAATTTCTACATAATACCTGGATGGGCAGGATACAACCTTAGAGAGCGGCTGACGATATATTCATCAATAATATCGGACCTAGTCGGATAATAACTGGAGAGAATCATTATAAATACCAGTTTCCATGGAGAACAGATAATTGAAGTCTTTGCTTACTCTTGCTTGGTTACTTCGTAAGGGGAGTGATTGACCAGGACGGTATGGACAGATATTCGTCTCACAGTTCTTGAGAATGAATTCAAAATGGAATTCGAAACGTCGAACGAATCAGAAGATATCTAACGGATAAAAAACCCAGAAAATTCATCTTGCATATCGAAAATCCGTGAAAACATCAATTTCTACATAATACCTGGATGGGCAGGATACAACCTTAGAGAGCGGCTGACGATATATTCATCAATAATATCGGACCTAGTCGGATAATAACTGGAGAGAAGGATCGCGTCGTAGCGAACGTCATTTTCCAAGAACCGTAAATGCCGCCTGGAGAATTCGAGACACGTCATCGGGGCTTCTCTAGAGGATTCTCGATAGGTACGCAGATATAAATACGGGACAGGCTTCGCTGCGGAGAGAGAATTGGTATTACAGAAAGTTAGTGATTCGGCAGTTCTATTCAGAGCTGAGTGACGAGAGTTATTGAGATCTAAGTGGAGCAGAGCTTTGTGCGGAAGGAGAATTTTTAGTACAGAGAGTTTAGTGCCGATCATTGGAAAGTTATCAGAGCGATTTAAGTGTTTGTGTTGTATTATATTGTGATAGAGAGTTATAATAAAAGGAGTTTAGTGTTGTTTGGCGTTTTAATCGACGAACCCAGAGGTATATCGTAACAGTGGTGTCAGAAATTGGATTTCGCAAGGATATATCGTAACAGTGGTGTCAGAAGTAAGATTTTGCAGGGATAGATCGTAACAGTGGTGTCGGAAGTGGAATTTTTGCTGGTAAATAAAAACAAGTGATGGTGAATATGAGTACGTCATACGATACGGTGGAGGACATGATTAATAATTATTACCAAAATTGGGAAAGACAGTGGCAGGAGGAAAAACAAGAAAGAGGAAAAGCGACGACAAGAGGAAAAAGAATTACAACAAAAGCGACGACGGGAGGAAGAAAAACGACGGCTGGAGGAGAAAGAACTAAAAGAAAAGCGACTACAGGAGGAAAAAGAATTAGAAGAAAAGCGGCGGCAAGATAAAATGAAAGAACGAGAAGAAACACTTCAGGAAATTCTAGAAAAACAAAAGAATGAATTAGAGCAGATAGAAAAACAACGGAAAGCAGACTTCCAGAAGGTTCTAGAACATCAGGACAAGTTCTTCGACAAAACCGAAGTACGAATGAGAGAACTGAAAGTTGCTCTGGAAGAAGTGAAAGGAATTCTAAAAGGAGAACTGAAGGAAAACGTCAAGAAAATCGACGACGATGTCAGAAGGGAAGTGCATACAATGCGAGAGGAGATGAAAAATGAGTTGAGAAATGAAATGAGAGGTCTAGAAAAGCAGATTGTTCTTCTAAAGAATCAGGATCGCCGAGACAGGGTTGCCACATCAACAATTTCCGTAAAACCATCGACTTTTGACGGACAGTCGTCTTGGGCTATGTATCGTAGACAGTTTGAGGCTGCTGCAGAGACCAATGGATGGGGCGAAGAAGAAAAAGCTACGGCACTCATAGTAGCTTTGAGAGGGCCAGCTTTGGGTATATTGCAGACGATACCCATAGAACAGCAAAAGAAATATGAGGACCTGATTTCTGCACTAGAGTTTAGGTATGGCGATCAACACCGAGAACAGCTGTACTTGGTGATATACATCCAAATGACTATAATTCCAGTCCACAAAAATCACCCAAGATTATTTAATCATGCATCATCGATTAAATCCACTAATACGTGATAAGATTAAGAAAATTGATTCACATGAGTATTGTCACACACCGGCTTTCTAGAACGTTGCAAACGAAAAAAAAAAACGAGAGTCCAGAGCTCCCTGGCCCAAATTATCAAAATTCAAAAAAAAACAAAGCCATGTTGTGATCTTCTTCTTATTTCATTCAACTCAGGATTGTTCGCCTGTCCTTGAATTGTTCCTTCGACAAAGTCGAAGTTATGTCAAATGTCAAAATGTGCATAAAAGGAGTTTATTCAATGACGATTTTTACTAGTTTACTAGGAATCAATAGCCCAATAAGACATTGTTAACAACATTCAGAAAAATTGTTGCAAAATAAAATGAAATGTCCAATACCGACAACCAGTGTTCTAAGCGGGGACACTGTGTTCGATGTCAACCACTAAAGCGCAAAGTTGCAGAGTTGGCAACCCTGATAAACGCCTCGATACACTACGGAACTGTCGCAGTTCGCAGTGGTATTTTTGAACTATCCGCTGTTAGATATAACGTAACCTCACTAGTTACAAAACAATAACAAACTAATCTGGGAAATTATTGTCCAGATGGGACTGGTCTACTTTGAGATCTTGAACATGCCAAATTCCCTTCTGATTTCCTAAATGATCCTCTAACTCATAAGTCCAAGAACCTACTTTTCTGCGAATCTTAAAAGGTCCAATAAATTTCGGTGCAAGTTTGGCCGTAAAATAATTGAAAGCATCAGATTGAGCTTTGTTCCTACGCCACACCATATCACCTGCTTTGAAATTAACAGCACGTCTACGAGAATCAAAGACCTTTTTACTACGCTCTTGGGACTTCTTAAGACGAGCTTCTACATCGATATACATTTTGCGGAAACCTTCTTGACGCTGTTCAATTTCGTCATCAAGATCTAAATTATGTTCAGGTACCTGATCCAAATAATCTTGACCATAAAGCTTATATTCCCTACCGAAATTAATAAAGTATGGACTGTAACCTACCGTTTCATGACGAGCAGTTCGTATTGCACAACCAATTGCTGCAAGATTTACATCCCATTTACGATGATTACCTTGTACATACGACGAAATCATAGTCTTAACAACTCGGTTAACTCGTTCAGTTGGATCGGCTCGAGGCAAATAAGAAGCAGTATAAGAAATAGTAGTTTTATATTTCTTGCACAAAGTCTGAAACTCTTTACTTTTCATAGGGCCACCATTGTCACAAATGAGATATAATGGAGTTCCATACACAAGAAAAATAGCCTCTTCCACACACTTTGAAAGTGACCTGCCCGTGGCAGTTCTCAATGGAAAAATAACAACATATTTACTATAAAAATCTGTAACAACCAGACAATGCAAATTTCCTTGTGATGAACGAGGAAAAGGACCCATAAAATCTAAACTTATCATCTGCCAAGGTTGCTTAATATTTGGACGAGTTCCCATCAGACCAGCAGGGGCTTTCTGCTCAGGCTTGTGCTCTGCACAAACTTTACAAGACTTAACATATCTGAGGATATCGCACTTCATTTTTGGCCAATAATAGAGACTTCGAATTTTCCAGAAAGTTTTAAAACCACCAACATGACCAGAAGTAGGATCATCATGACAACGCACTAAAATGTCCTTTCTCTTATCTTTGGGGACGACAATTTTCCAATAATCTGACGCTCGAGACAACTCAGGAATTCTACATTTCACATACTTGAATAAAACATTATTTTCAACTCTCCAAGTGCCAAATTTTTCAGGATGGTTTTGAACTTTTTCGCACATACCTAAATACCAAACATCACTGGTTTCATCAGCGATATTTTCGGGATTATTCTCAATGGCAGCTACAGGAACAGCACGAGATAAAAAATCAGGGACTATATGATCCTTACCTTTTCTGTGGATCAACTCAAAATCATAGGGTTGTAAACGAAGAATCCAACGGCCAAGCCTACCTTGAGGTTCCTTGAGTCTTTGCAGCCATAGGAGTGAAAAATGATCGGTTATGACCTTGAAATGAACTCCCTCGAGATAATGACGTAGCTTTTCAATCGCCCAAATGACAGCAAGAGCCTCACGCTCAGTTGTGCTATAGTTTCTTTCTTGACGTGTAAGTGACCGAGACAGAAAACAAATGACCTTTTCACCTTCAGGAAATTCTTGAGATAACACACCGGCAATTCCATATGCGGACGCGTCAGTTTGCAAAATAAAGGTTCGATTGAAATCAGGGCACGTTAAAATAGGAGCAGTTACAAGACATTCCTTGATGCTACGAAACGAATTTTCACAATCGACAGACCAATTCCATTTGACACCTTTTTTCGTTAAATTACTCAGCGGAGATAAAATTGAAGAGAAACTAGGTATGAAACGTCGATACCAAGAAGCAGTACCTATGAAACGTCGAATTTCTTGAACATTCTTGGGAGCAGTCACATCAAGAATAGCTTGAACTTTCTCTGGGTCAGGATGAAGACCACGCTCATCCACCACATAACCTAAATATTTCAGTTGAGGTAAACAAAATTTACACTTCTCAGGACTGACCACCAAACCAGCTGCATGTAAACGATCAAAAACCTCTGACAAAGTTTCAAGATGAGAATCAAAATCTTGGGATACTATGACGATGTCATCAAGGTAAACTAAAACGGAAGGCTGCAATTCTGGTCCAAGTACAGAATCAATAATTCTCATCCAGGATCCAGGAGCGTTAGTAAGACCAAACGGCATGCGCAGAAAATGAAAGAGTCCCCTCCCAGGAACAGTAAATGCAGTATATTCCCTAGATTCGGGTTTCAAAGGAATTTGAAAATATGCCGATTTAATATTCAACGAACTAAGATACTAGCCAGCTAGTGAGACAACTCAGACCTAGACGCAAGGTCACTAAGTCTTGAAAATGGCTCCGAAATGGGAGTCGAAACGTAGACAAGTAAATCTTTCCAGACGCGGATCAACCGGAAGTTCCAGCCAGCATATATATATATATATATATATAATTCAGCAACTTTAATAATTGAATAATCACTTTCTTATGAACAATTCCTGTACGGAATACGGTATTTCCCTCTAGTCCACTCTACTGGTGTAACTAGCCGATCTAGTATATAATTGCATTCATTTTCGATCTTGTTATGTCCAAAAGGTCTGCTGAAATAGTCCCCGACGCTTGTTGATAATACTTGAAGATATCGATAGTTAAATTAAATAGTCTATTTTAGAACGAACAATTTCAAAACAATTTAGCTTGAGTGGTATCAAATTCATCATGATCATTTAGGAATATTACCAATGTTTCTATAACTTCCGCACTACTACGGTTTCGATCTATGACTCATAAACAATACTATTTCACTAGTTTGTCCTTATTATAATGTGATCATAATTTCATCGATTTTCCGGTTTGCAGCCACGTATCAACTTCGTAATACTGTAATTTCACTCTCTTGACGACAGAGAGTGGAATTCCAATAACCATAAGTGTTCTACTGCTATTCATACAAAAAACATCAATTATTTGAATTATGTTCGTGAAGAAAGACGATGACTTCAATTATTTTGACGTTCTATATGATTTATTCAGAAGCATAGGTGTGTTGAATGGGGCAGATGCAATCATTTTTGATACATTGCCACTTTCATTGATTGCGAAATTCCCTTTTTTCTCCTTCAGTTATTTTTATAAGAATGATTTTCTCCGTAGGAAATTGTGAGCCTACTAAGAAGTTCTTCGGTGAGGTCTCGGTGTAAACTTGCTACCGGAAGAAGGCAGATATTTTTGCTCATTAAGAACTATCTCTGTCATATTATTGAGGAGCGGCTCTTCATGGTCCGGTCTCCTGAGGAATGGCTCTTGGGATTTCAAGAAAATTCAAACTAATAAACACCTTGCTATTCAAGGTTAGAAATTTAACGTTACGGTTTCTGCAGTATAATGCCATATCTGATTCCCTTAAGAAATAATGGCCAGGGATTAATAGTAATAATCTTTATTCCCTCTTGTAGTCCTATCACAAAATTTTTCGAATTGAATAATACCATGGAAACGATATAACCAAACCCCAAAGTGTCAGTGTCAAACGCGTAGGTGGTGTTTGTCTATTTGCATTGAGATGAATGAAACTGAAGAATCATTATTTTATGATAAATAAATTAATCATAAATGAAATAGAATATAGGTACTACTATTCTCTCGGAATATTACACCCTCGCCGCTGACGCAGCTCGGTTCGTAAAAATTTTTCGAGAATAATAGTTATCATTATTGACTCGTAGCACTCATCGTGGTATAATCTCCTGTTATCATATTCCTAAATTTCAAAATAATATCGCAGCGCCAATTTGACCAAGACTCTAGCTGATAAGCACCCCTTTGACCATACTTTGGCATTATTAGAAACTTTTCAGCAGAGGGCTTATCGCTTATCTTGGAACCCTAATTTCAAAAAAATAAAAGTGATTTGAAATGTCTGATGATATGCTTCACTAACGATGAGACAAAGATGTTGTTATAAAATAATAGGAACGAGTCGCTGGGTCGTTATATCTAGTCCTAGCCTATATCAGCAAGTAGCTATTCAGGGCAACAGGACGTGCGCCAAGTACCACGTGATGCATTTTGAGTAAAGCTGGATTCAGACAGATCCGAAATCCGATCGTTCGACAATCCGATAGCTTTCCGATTGGTCTAAATTTAAATTTAGACCAATCAGAAAACTATCGGATCGTCGTACGATCAGATTTCGGATCTGTCTGAATTCAGCCTGATGCTTATATGTTAATCCACAAATTATAATAAGGCAGCTGCGCATGCAACCGATGAAATTTTTTGTTATAGGTTATAATTTCATACATAAAAATCAACTGATATACGCTGTTTGAAAAAATCTTAGACTCAAAAAGAAGTTCTCGAAAATCGAAGTAATATTTGAAGCACCCAGTATGAAGATAATGATTGAAACTTCATCTGCAACTTTGGACTCATTCAAGTCAACCCACCACAAAACTTCCAGATATTCGAAAAAACAGTCTGATCACAGTCACTTTGAACATAGTCTGCATAAATCTCTGATTTTTCGAAAATATTAATAACTTGACAACAGATCATTTCGAGAGAAATGTAATTCAACGCCGAATGGGAAAGGGACCATTTCAATGAAAAATTAACTGGTTTTTTCATTTGAAAAATATACATTCTCTGTTAGAACGGAAAAATGCGATAGCCTGTACATCTAAAACCATTTTTGGAATGCTGTATGAATTTCCAATGAAATTATTTTCATATCTATTAACATTATCTATATATCGACCAAATACGCACTAATGGAATACCCCGTATATTGAAGGAATATACAAAAATAATTCAAAAGAGTATTTTCTGGAAACGTACCAGAAATAGAGCAAAAATTTCTGGAATATCTCTTGGAACCAATGTCATAATTCTCCGCAATATCCATTTAAATATTATTCCAATAAAAATACGCAATCCTCCTGGTGCAAAATGTCGGGATAAGCAGTTTCACAAATGAGGGCTTATGAGCGTTAACGTAAAAACAAATCTTCATTTTGTATCATATTTCCTCTTTTCAGATACAGAACTACGTTCGAGCAAGGGTTGCTAATTATCTTAGGTGCATATAATGTGCTAGTCCAAACAGTTTGTAACAAAGCCAACCACCCCCCCCCCCCACACAACACAAGGACATCCAGTGGATATCCATTAAGGATATTTTGGACATCCAATGGACATTCTTAGGCCACCAACCTGTACGTCCATAAGATATCCCTCATGGACATCCATAATACATCTCTCATGGACATTCACAAGATATCCCTTATGGAAATCCGTAAGACATCTGTCATGAGCATCCATCATAAATATGCACTATTCTTCGTTTCTCTATGCACACAACGCTTCAAGCCATAACATAATCATTTTAAACTTTTAAAGCGACCAAGACTCCAAGACTGGACATGACGCAAAGAGTAAGGAGACGCCAAGCCAAACGACTCTCAAAATTACGACATTCGACAGACGCCATAGATGATTGCACGACAGAAAACCGAGTTGAGGTGTGTATTCACAATGCAGCGATTTTGCTTTTCGCGTCACGTCTTCTGTTGACGCTGGTTTCAAATATTATTTGGAAGGATATGGTTGAAATATTTCAACTTTCTTGCGTTGCTCCTAGCAGGAATGTCCATGTGAATAGCAGTCAGTAGGGTGCCATTATTTATACAAAAAATGTACGAAATGGATGTCCATAAGATATCCTTCATGGATATCCGAAAGAATATCCCTTTGGTATATCCAGTGGATATTTCTTTTTGGGAATACTTTGGATATCCAAAAATTGGATATCCTATGGATATCCAAAATTGGGCCAAGGATATTCCGACATGAATTGGACATGATTTGGACGTCCATAGGATATCGTGTGCTGTATGGGCTGTTCTTCTGCGATTGGTTCCTATTAAAATGCACTATGATATCTTCTTTTTCATCCTTTTATATTCACAATAATCCTTCCCAACACTTCGGTCGTGATAGGGAAGTCGGCGCGAACATTTTGTTAGACAACCCGCAATGGCGAGAAACTGGCGATTAAGTTGCCTACCCCCAAATCTCCGTCGTGGTCGTTTCAGTTTCGGCCACTCGCTGGCGATATTCAACTCAAATTCAAATTCAAACTTATTCCTTTCTTTGAAGTACATTACTGGTTAAACAGATTATTTCTAGAATAAATTCCCAGATCGAGCATCTTAGCCTAGGCAAGATTTGCCTGTCTTGCTGTGTGCTTGATCTGAGGATTTTATAGGTTCAATGTACATTTTGTATTTAGTCGTGTTAAGTAAGTGAGTAGATATCATTATTACTATATATTCGTCGTGATTTTTACAATTTTAAGAAATACTCATATATTCCTGAAGAGGTTTTACAGGGAGGAGCAGATGGTTCAGGAAGGTAGGTAGGAAAAATAGATATAATTTTTTTTTTATCGAATAGAAGTCGATTTCAATATATCGTGAAATATCTTTGGGTTATTTATAATATACTGTTTTGTTTCAATGTTAAATTTTTTCTGGTTCGGAATTTTTCTAAGGTCGGTTGGGATAGTATTGAAAAATTTAGGTCCGAAGAAGAAATAAGATCTTTGTGTCAAGGTGTTTTGTGTTGTTTGGAGAATATTGAGAGTGGTATTGTAAGCCCTGCCCCATAGTGTGATGCAGTAGGATAAGATTGATTCAACTAAAGAGGTGTATAACATCAGGAGGTTTTTAGTTGACATGATATCTCTCATGGTATAGAAACTATGGATCAGGGCTCTAAGGCTTTTGTTGACATGTATTATAATGATCTGACCATCTTATATGTTGATCTATGACAACTCCAAGGTATATGATTGATGATACTTTTTCTATAATAGAGCATTTGCATCGGTTCTTATTATTGCATTGCATGGAGTGTAATTTTAAGTGAAAATTTTTTGGTTGGTTCACAATATTCGGCGTAAATGTTGCGAATTTTGTTTTTTCAATATTCAATGTAAGTTTATTCAAGTTCAACCATGTGTGAGTCTTTTGTAGATCTGTTTCAGCACTACGTTTACCGTCTTCCCATTTTTTCCCTTTGAAGATTATGGCTATATCATCAGCATAGCATATAAGGTGTCCCTCCAATCCTGCTATTTTTGCAATACTATTTATGTGAACAAGAAATAGTATTGGGCCCAATACTGTTCCCTGAGGTACATACCACTATTTTCAGTTTTGATTCTGAACTTAGTTCGTTTCCTATTTTTACTCTCTGAATCCAATCAGTTAAATAGTTAGACACAACATCAAGTGGTGAACCACGAATGCCATAATGGCTTAGCTTATCGAGTAATATTTCATGTGAAACAGTGTCGAAGGCTTTGGCGAGGTCTAAGTATACTGCTGAACATTTTGATGATTCGTCCAAAGCCCCGACTGTTTGTTCTGGAAAGTCTGTCACTGCATTTTCGGTGTTTGAGTTCTGAATGAAGCCATATTGTCTATCAGTAATAATGTCGTGTTTGCGGAAAAATTCATTAATCTCTTTTTAAGCACTCGTTCAAAAATGTTTGCAAGACTATTAATAACGGATATAGGTCTATAATTATTTAATTGGTCACGTCCACCTGACTTGAAGATAGGGGTGATGATTGATTCTTTCCATTGCTCTGGAATTTTTCCGCTTGATAGGCATAAATTGATTATATGTACTAGAGGGGGTGTGATGTGTTCATGAATGTATTTTATGGTTTTCACATTTAGGTTATCTGGACCGGCTGAGCACTTATTTTTGAGGTTGGATATGTGGGTGGTGATTTCGTTCTTTGATACTGGCTTGAGAAAAATGGTGGAGTCAATTTTATCAATATCTGAATTTTTTTTGTTGTCTGTTCATTTTTGGTATTTTTTTTGACATGTTTATACCCAAGTTGGTGAAGAAGTTATTGAAAGTATCTGCTTTATCTTTATTATTTTTAATTATACTCCCGTTATCATCCTTGTCAATTGTTGTTGTCGAGGTGTGTACATCGGCTACAAATAAATCGAGTTTTTCCAAGATTTTAATTGAATGTGTGCATTCGAAAATTTGCTTCTGAATTCGGTGATAGTAGTATGAGGATTCGAAGATATTTTTGAAGTAGTGTAATCAACTGTTTTTGATAGCGGTGATAGTAACATCAAACTCCCATTTATCCAGTGGCGTAGCTGTAATAGTCAGAAGTATGACGCAAAATAAAATGTTTCTGCTGCAATAAACTTTTTGATCAGCATTTGTTACTCACATGTTGCATATGTCAGAAAAATTATTATTATTCATGTAAAGGACTGACATCCCCAGAAACTCGTCTTATTAACGGCAAGAAATCAGTTACTTGGACCTGTGAAGATTGCGAAGGATTAGGTAATGATATGATCTCGCTTAAAGCAGCGATCGTTGCATTACAAAATGATGTCAGAAGACTGACATCTGCAGCGCAGAACGCCTCGTCGCCTAAAATAGACTTCGAAGAGATTGTGCAAGAACTAGCTGAAAGGCAAGACCGCAAAAGAAATATAATGATATTCGGTTTGGAGGAACAAAAACAAGCAACAAAGGAAGAACGTGTAAGTGAAGAGGAAGCGGATGCCCTGAAAATATTAACATTTCTTTCTCCTGAATTGAGATCACAAATATCAGACGAATGGGAAAATATGATGAGAATAAATCACGTCCCAAACCACTGAAAGTGACCCTGGGAGATGGTGAACAGGTTCTTAAAATACTCAAAAAATCTACCAGTTTAGAAAGTTCTGACTTCAGAAACATCTCAGTTTCCTCGGACCAGACTCGTAGGCAAATGGAATACTATAAAAAGGTGAAAGACGAGTTAGAAGAACGTCGTAAAAAAGGAGAAACAAATTTAAAAATTAAACATATTAATGGAATACCTAAAATTGTGAATTTTTAGTCAGTACACCCCATAATGAAAAACTAACTTGTTATTATCAAAATGTGAATGGCTTGAATACTAAAACGTCCTTATTTTCAAAATCAGTATTAGCGAGAAACAAATTGGATATAATCTCGATCAGTGAAACATGACTCTCTGAAAGAGTATTCAGTGCAGAATTATTCACGTCAAACTACAATGTATTCAGATGGGACAGAAATTTCTCTGCAGTTCATGCAACCAAAGGAGGGGGAGTTCTTTTAGCCATCAAGATCACTTTGAACCGATGGATCTTAGCAGGGTTGTTACATCTACGCCTAACATTGATGTAGTTGGTGGTAAATTAGTGTTTACCTCTTGTGTTATATATATATTTGTTGTATATATCCCCCCTTCCACAAACACTAATGAATTTGAGACCTTCATTGATAATGTACTACTGTTGAATTTCTCACACAACAAACATGTGATAGTACTAGGTGATTTTCCGTTCCATTGCTCGATATCAATGACAGGGACTTTAAATGTGAAATTTTGAAAAACTTCATGGAGGGGCTCGATCTTAAGCAGATAAATAATATAAAAAATTGTAACAATAGAATTCTAGATCTGATACTAACAAATATCAATTGTGAACTGGAGCGAGATCTTGAACCCCTTGTCAGTGAGGATCGTCACCATCCTACATTAAAATTAACATTTTCTGTATCAACTCAGCATATTCCGAATTTCAAAAGCCATTTTAATAATCGTACGTACAACTTTCTAAAAGCCAATTTTCCGCTTATGTACCAACTTGTTTCCGAAATATCATGGAATAATGTGTTAGAGTGTTCTAATGTCAATAATGCTGTTGATGAATTAGAACACAACTTATTGAACATTTTCGAGAAATCTGTACCTCACAAAATCATTAATACCCGTAGATACCCACCGTGGTTCACAGGACATACGATTAGAATGATAAAACAGAAAGAATCTGCCCATAAAAACTACAAGAGATATAAAACAAATTTTTATCTGTCACAATTTCATTATTTCAGATCCGAGGTTAAGAAAAGTATGGACAGAGATTATCTCAAATTCATTTTCGATGCAGAGAATAATATAAACAGTGACCCGAACCAGTTTTGGAATTTCATTCGCAATAAAAAGAGAATCAGTAGAATCCCTGGTGTAATGAGGGATGGTGACTGTATTTTCACGGATGCACAGGATATTGTGGATGCTTTCGGGAAGTATTTCTCCAATGTTTACACCTTGCCTGATTCTAATCTAGCTCAGAATTTACCGCAAAAATATGCCAATATGCCTACCATCAATTTCGAAAAAAAAATACGGAATGTGATGTTATTAAGTCAGCAAAAAAATTTAAAAATAAATTAATTGTAGGTCCGGATCAGATACCAAGTTTCTTAGTCAAAGATTGGATAATTCCATTGTCACAACCTTTATTATATATCTTTAATTTAATAATTGGAACAAATATATTTCCTGATGCGTGGAAACTTGCCAAAGTCTCTCCAATATTGAAAAAGGGGGATACGACACAGTTGAAGAATTATAGACCTATTTCCGTGCTCTGTAACTTTGCGAAACTTCTCGAGATGATTCTCTATGCAGTCATATTTAATGCTACCAAGAGAATATTATCCACTGATCAGCACGGTTTTATTGATAAGAAGTCATGTGTTACGAACCTCTCTTGTATAAATCAGTTTATCTGTGAGATATTGGATCAAAGAGGTCAACTAGATGTAGTCTATATGGACATGCAAAAAGCTTTTGATAGAATCGACTTGAAAATTTTGTTGCGAAAGCTTTGCTTTTTCGGATTTTCTCAAAAATTATTATTACTGTTCGAGTCATATTTCTTCGATAGAAAACAATATGTAGAATACCAAGACTATTGATCTGTCACCATAAGACCAACATCGGGAGTGCCACAGGGCTCCAACCTTGGTCCTCTTTTATTTTTATTATTTATTAATGACATTACCCTAGATTTGCAATGTTCTAAGCTATTGTATGCAGATGACCTAAAAATTCATGAAAGTATTTTTTCAGTGAGTGACTCCAATTCATTACAAAAAGATATCAACACAGTGTCTACGTGGTGTACTTTGAACCATCTCGAATTGAACATTGAAAAATGTTCCGTTGTTTCCTTCAGGAAGAAAAAAGAGACCTTGATGTTTCCATACAATATCAATAATATTGTCCTCAGTCATTTGAAAGAAATACGCGACCTCGGCATATTCTTTGACCAGAAAATGTTATTTAATTCCCATATTCAGAGCACTACGTCTTCAGCTAATAAAATGCTGGGTTTTGTGTTGAGAAATGGTCGAGAATTTTCAGATAAGTCTGTACTCATATTGTTGTTTAACTGTTATGTACGCAGTAAATTGGAATATGGAGTATTGATATGGTATCCCCAATATTCACAAATAAATATCATAGAACGTGTTCAGAGAAAATTCTTGAAATATATATATATAAATATATATATATATATATATATATATATATATATATATATATATATATATTATAAAAAGCATGGCATATACCCAGAACGTAACATTGACTACTCAGTATTACTCAATGAAACCAACTCCATCTCATTGAACACAAGGCGCATTATTTTGACGATAAAATTCCTCTATAACTTACTGCATAATAATATCAGCTGTGAGTTTCTTGTGGCAAAAATTCCATTTAATGTACCACGATTGAATAGTAGGCATGCATGTACATTTTATTGCGATTATGCTAGAACAGATATGATGAAAAGAGCACCTATATCAATCATTTGTAACAATTTCAACCTGATTTGTAGTTCATGTGATATTAATTTAACATCTTACTCTGATATTCTAGATTGCCTTACGACTCTTACGTTCAACTTGTAATAATTATGATATATTTTTTTTCCATAACATACCTCATTTTTGTTTCTGTTTTCGATTAGTTATCAGTTATTTGTAATAGTTATATAAATACTGTACATTTCCTGTTATTGGGTGTACTCACCTGTTGGAAATAAAGAACTATCTATCTATCTATCTATCTATCTATCTATCTATCTTTATCGGTATGTTTTCTAGTTGTGTATTTGATTTTTTTTTTTTGGCCTGTAAGATCATTTATGACGTTCCATATTTTTTTACATTCATTCCCAGCTTCTATTATTCTAAATTGGTTATATTCATTTTTATTTTTTTTTTATTAATGCATCGAGTTTGTTTCTGTGTTCTTTGTATGCCCTTTCCGCTTCATTAGAGTAATGTTTATTTAAATTTTTTTTCAGTTGATCTCTGTGCTCGATAGATTTAAAGAGGCCTGTTGTAATCCAAGGTTTAATTTCTCTCAACTTTCTGTATTTGATAATTTTAATTTCAATTGAATCGTTTATGTATGTTTTTAGTTTGTCGATGAATATTTGGTATGATTTTTGGGAATCAATTGAGTTAAAAACGTTTTCCCATTTTTCTTTCTCTAGAAGATTTTTCAATTTTTCTTAATTTGTGTTACTAACTCTGATATCGTTATTTTTTTTTCAGTTGAATTTTCTGGGAAGGATATATATACAAAAGGTGCGAAGTGGTCCGTCATATCAATTTGAAATATTTGATTTGATTTCTATATCATTCTTCAAGTTGTTTTGCAATTTGATGGAAATATGATCGATTGTAGATTCTGTGTTTAACGTTATTCTTGTAGGTAAGTAAATGTATGATTGAAAACCATTCGAATTTAGTATGTTCAGGTAATTGTTTGTGTCATGAGTTCCCTTTTTTGAGATATCGATATTAATGTCTCCTATATAGACTTCAATATTTTGTTTCTCGATTTTATTCAAATACATCTCTAAATTTTCCATATATTTTTTTGTATCTGTTGAGGGAGGTCGGTAATATGCTGTTAAGCCTACTGTTGTTTTTTTCGGGGTATTATCTGTTGAGAAGGTTAATCTAAGAAAGTCGTTTTCATTTGAATATATGATTTTTGTTTCTGCAATCAGAGAAGTCACCAATGTTTGTTATATTACCAGTTTCTGATAAAACAATTATGTCTAGGTAATCCATTGCCATTTCAACATATACCAATGATTCGTCATAATGTTTTTTCAGACTTCTAATATTCAGGTGAGTAGTTGTTTTCTGACAGGTGCCAGCCGAAACCTACTGTGTAGGTAATTTGAGACTGGCCTGAACAGATTGTTCGAAAGATGATTTGATTTAACGCCAGTCTTCAAGTATGCCCACTGACTATGTCAAGTGTTTTTACATTTTCCTTGCA
This sequence comes from Zygogramma bicolorata, assembly GCA_032362365.1. Classification (NCBI taxonomy): domain Eukaryota; kingdom Metazoa; phylum Arthropoda; class Insecta; order Coleoptera; family Chrysomelidae; genus Zygogramma; species Zygogramma bicolorata. The sequence goes on along the minus strand of JAVJAQ010001558.1, from coordinate 135,027 downwards.
GGAGGAATGGGCGAACTCGGTTTGCTTGTGGAATACCTCGTCCATTGGTAGATGGCGCAATAACTTCGTTGTTCGCATCAGCTTTGGTCGGGGCTTGATACTTTGAACGATTTTGATTTTTAATTGTGGGAAGTCATCGACTTTAGGTTGATGATGGCACTGCCTTGCACTGACGAGTGGCCAAATAGCGCGAAACCGGTCTGCAAGTGTGTCCGTCCCTATAATTGAAAATCAATTCCTTCATTTGTATTGACGAAAGCAAATGCAGGATTTACTTCTGTGAAGAAACCTGCACTGGCACCGGTCGGATATAATTCAATGCCCTTCGTGGTATCAGCCAGGGGAGTAGTTGTTTTCTGACAGGTGCCAGCCGAAACCTACTGTGTAGGTAATTTGAGACTGGCCTGAACAGATTGTTCGAAAGATGATTTGATTTAACGCCAGTCTTCAAGTATGCCCACTGACTATGTCAAGTGATTCTGAGAAAGAACTGAAAAATATCATCGAAGCGAGCGAGGCAAACATTTTGCTCAAAATCGAAGATCTCAAATTCAGAGTTCATCAACTTGAAGAAGAGAACTCACTCCTGGAAGGAAAGATTGAGAAACTTGAAAGAAAAGAAAAACAAAACAGTATTCTTGTTTTTGGGTGGTCCACTCCCAACGAAAACATTACCCTGGAATTCATTTGCAGTGAACTCAGTGAATTGGTAGAAGTTGAAGTGAAAGATTCAGACATCAACAATTTCTATTGTCTGGGTAAGAAAGAAAAGCGTCCTGTCAAAATTGAGTTAATATCCTACATGAAAGAAAGTGAGATTATAAGAAACGGCAAAAAACTCAAAGACAGTAGAATCTCGATATCACACGATTTAACCGAGGTACAACGCCGTGTTACATAAGAGGAGCCAAACTTATTATCGACGATAAAGCCTACTCACTACAGGAATTACAGGAGGCGGAACAAGACATCGAAAAAAAGTGCAACAGCACACCAGCCACCCCAACGCAGCCACCCTTGTTGCACCCAATAGACATAGTAGAAGTGAATAAAATTCAGCAGCCAAAAATCTCTAAAGAAAGTAGAATCCCTAATCAGGAACACAATTCTCCAAAATCCAGTGGTACCAACAAGAAAATACTGAAGCCTGACAAGACCTTGGATTTGCGGTCTTACTCTCAAAAAAAAAAGAATAATTTCACTTTTCTATTATTTATCTCACTATACATCATTTATGTCCAAAGTTCTTAGCGTATAGCGAATTATAGCATCATTTACTTAGAATTGCTTGATTTTACCATGATCAAATTAGGATTTCTGAATATGAGATCGATATCCACAGGATTTGATCACTTCAAAAGTTATTTATTGAACGAGAACATCGAACTGGCGTGCTTATGTGAAACATGGCTCACTTCCGAAATCGAAACCAACACATTCCAGGTACTCGGCTACATCAGGTCACTCCTAACATTGTTCTACTTACACCTACAACTATACCTGTAACCGAGCATTGTTCTGTGGGAACGCATCACTCTCTGCAGCCCGGAAGTTATTTGATAACATTGTCTGACCAATGTTTTCTTCGAATTCAACACGAGTTGTTCCACCATGAAGAGGAAACACTTCAACCTTTTACCCTACTTCAACTTCCTTCTTTAAATCTTTCATTGATTCTCAACCATACTGCACCTATACAGCTGAACAGCTTACATTTGAATGAGATATCTCATCTTACAGCCACTATTCATTTCCAGAAAATTTTCCGGCTACCTGCCTATCCTGTTTCGGATGATACCTCTCCCCTTTGGGCTATCATCCCCATTTGCATCACAGTATGCATTATTCTAATAGCCGGCGTAGTATGCATTCGTTTGCGCCGACAGAATTGGCAGAGGCGGGGGTTTGGGCATTTATATCCATCATGGGCTATCTCATAAAATCATTTTTCAACAAATCACTCCAACTCTGGAACAACTTTGGATCTCTGTCAACAACAATCGGAAAATATTCATAATTGGCGTGGTGTATCGACCTCCAAATTCTAACGTAATTCACTTACTTAGTGAACTTGAAGACACGATCGGCGATCTACTGCCAACCTGCGATTCCCTGATAATAACAGGTGATCTTAATATCAACATGTACTCGGAAGATTGAAAATCACAACTTCTGCTCAGCTTATTAAACTCCTTCGACTTACACCACTTGGTAAACTCTCCCACTCGTATCACTGCCAATACCTCGACCCTCATTGATTTATTAATTTGCTCAGACCGGGAAGTTGTAAGTTTCCTTACCACTCTAGACATTGAAGGGATTTCTGACCATCTCATGATCAGTTGTACCATAAAATCTATTCAAAAACCAGCTCACATCAAATTTGTTACTTTCAGGGATTTCTCCAAATTCAACTGGCGTAACTTCCATGAAGACCTTTCAGATATCGCTTGGAATTCAATTTATAGCATGGATAATGCTGATGATATGATTACCTTCCTTAATAACAGTCTGATCAATATATTTGACCAACATGCCCCACTGAGAAATGTTAGAACTACTAAGCCCCCTGCTCCTTGGTTAACACCTACCATAAAGGAAATGATGAAATTAAAGAGTAAAGCGTGAAAAAATTCAGAATCTCCAACTGACTGGGTTTATTTCAAAGATATTAGAAATTACACCACAGCTGCAATACGGCGGGAAAAGAAAGCGTATCTTGAATTCGTTTTGAGGAATAAAAGTGCAAAAACTAAATGGAACACGTTGAGATCGTTCGAAATTCTGAGGAAAACTACCCCAGTTATTCCCCATGAGCTATGTGATGCACGAAAAATCAATCAGCATTTTCTTAATATCAATCATGTTGATAAAACCCCTCATCAATTGTCACTCCTCAACAAGTATGCTAACCCTCGAGATAATCACCAATTTGATTTTGTTACTGTTGATCGTGAATCTGTCAGGAAACATCTCAGTTGTATCACTAGTAATGCCACTGGAGGGGATCTTTTATCTCTTCGAATGATTATGTTAGTTCAAAATGGCATACTTGATCATATAACTTTCATTATAAATAAAGCCATATCTTCTAGTACATTTCCTGCTGCATGGAAAAAAACTCACGTAATTGCCATACCGAAGTGTAATAACCCAGTAGAGCTCAGTCATCTGAGGCTCATTAGCTTATTACTCATTTTTTCAAAGATTTTTGAACGTTTACTAAAAGAACAAATTCTTGATTTCATCGAGGGTGAGAATATTATATCACCCGTTCAGTCTGGATTTCGTACATCTTGCATAAGTGATGACCAATTCAGGGCCTGCGATGTCGGTCATCTCACATGTCTTATCTTGCTAGACTTCAGCAAGGCTTTCGACACTTTAGATCACGGTGTTCTATGTAGTAAACTACACTACTATGGTTTCTCAACACAAGCTACGGCCTTAATGAAAAGTTAGCTTTCTAAAAAGACCCAGTCAGTTATCATCGAATCCGTGAAATCAGAACCTATGGTTAATAAATATGCAGTGCCCCAAGGATCGATTTTGGGACCGCTCTTATTCTCTGACTTTCATATTTCCATTCAAAATTGTACCACTCATCACTATGCCGATGATACGCAGATGTAGCTATCATTTCCAAGTCATGAAACAGTCTCTTCCATCGAAAAAATTGAAAATGATCTCCGCTCACTTTATGACATCGCTTCTGCTCATAACCTAACGATGAATTCTTCCAAATCCGTCGCCTTCATTTTTGGCCCTAAAGCAAAACGAGAATTGGTTTCAAGAAATGTGAACATCAACCTGGCAGGTAGCCCTCTATCTTTAGAATCAGAATCAAAAAACCTAGGACTCTGGTTCTCAAGACACGTAAGCCAACCCAGTCAGTGTTCATATAATGTCTTTAGACAGCTATACCCCAGCCGCGATTTACTCCCCATCAATTTGAAGCTTGAACTGTGCCAGTCGCTGATAATGTCTAGATTATCTTACTGTGATTCTGTGTACGGTCCGGCACTTCTGAAGATCGACTCCTCGCGTTTGCAGAAAATTCAAAACTCTTGTATAAGATTCTCATATGGAAGACGCAAATATGATCACATAAGCGCACAGTTCGCTGAATCAGGTTGGCTCAAACTTGAAAAAACTCGTGAACTCCATCACCTTAACTTAATTCACAAAGTACTGAAAACTGGTACACCCCGTTATTTGCAGAATAGATTGTTATTATTTCAAAACATTAGCGATGTCAACACCAGGAAAAAAATCATTTGGTTATTCCCAGACATTCAACTTCCTTATTTACGAGAAATTTCCCATATGTGGCTCCAAAGCTGTATAACTCTTTACCTGCAGTTTTTCATCATTATACTATAGTTAACTATAAGAAAAAATTAAAAGAACGGCTACTATCCCATTAGACTGACTTAATTAAGACCATTTGCTCTGAAATCCGGATATTGAATGATAAAGTGTTATATTGTAGGTCAATAGTATGTATCGATATTATATTATATTATTATAAAAGGTTGCTGTTTATTGTCTAACATGTCACAGATGAATAATATATTAGTTATGTTTGGATAAATTTATGTTAAATACTATGTTTGCGGACGATATGTGCTTGTCTGTATATATGTGTATACATATTTATGTTACCTTATTGTCCACTGCTCCTCCATTATGTATATTTCATAACTGTCATATTTATTATATTTTAATTTTTAATTGTATCCGGGTCAAGTTGAAAACCAGCTCAAGCTGATACTTCGCCCATTCATCTTTACTTATACCTTTCTTTTTTGTTATATGTCACATTTCAAAGAGATGAATAAAGACGATTATCATTATTTCCTTCGTAGGTATGAAGGTAATATTAATTTAAAGGATAGAAATTTAACAGTTTTCTGAAAATAAATTTATAACTGTCCCAGAAAAAGAGTACCCCCATGAATTCGGTGGGGGACCCCTCCCCACATTTCAGCTTTGGTGAATAAAGGATACCCCCCAGTAGCACAATTTTCAGGAGGGCATCGAGAATAATTTTAGTGAAGCTGTCTCATCATGTTGTTTGTCGGAAAAGGAAAGGGGGTGTTTTAAAAAGTTACTAGAAAAATATTGCATGGTTTTTTCAAATACTCCAAGTAGAACTCATTTGTATGAACATGATATCCAACTAAAAAATGGGAAAGAATTTTTCGTGCGACCTTACCCGATTCCAGTGGCTCATAGGGAAGCTGTAATGGCAACCATTGGGCAAATGGAAAAGTGGGGTGTTATCGAGAGGTCGAATACACCTTTCATCTCACCTTTCATGACTACTATGAAGCAAGATGGAAGTGTGAGGGTCTGTCTGGATGCGAGACACCTCAACACTTTGATAATACCGGATAGAGAATTGCCCCTGAAAATTGAGGATATAATTTCAAAAATAGGAGGTAAAAAATATTTTTCGAAGATTGATTTATCCCATTCGTATTGGCAAGTACCCCTCAAGGAAACGGCAAAGAAATATATGGGGTTTATGGTGGGAACCAAAACATATCAATTTACCGCGCTTCCTTTTGGAATTTGTACAGCTGTCAGTTCTTTCACGAGGGCAATGGAAAGAATCTTTGGGGGAGATTTCTCTGATTTTTTAACGACATACATCGACGACCTGCTGACCGTATCAGAATCTTATCCGCAGCACCTGGACCGCTTGGGAAAAGTGTTGCACAGGCTACACCAGGCGGGGCTCACTGTGAAAATTTCAAAATGTTCCTTTTTTCAGACAGAAATGTCATTTTTCGGCTATGTGGTCAGTTCCGTAGGCGTGCGGCCGGATCCTGATCGCGTGCAGGCAGTAGCGGATTACGCTCCCCCAAGGAATGTTAAGGAACTTCAGCGGTTTTTCGGGCAGTGTAACTACGATCGCTCGTTCTCTCCTAGGTTTGCCAATCTCTAGGAGCCGTTAACTGCGCTATTGCGAAAGAAGCAGCCGTGGAGGTGGGGAGCAGCGCAGATAGAGGCTTTCCAGGCTTTAAAAAAGGAGCTGCAGGGAGCTTCGCTTCGTTATCATCCCGATCTCTCGTTACCTTTTTTCGTAGCTACGGGCAGGGAGTTTACTCTTATAACGGACAGCAAAACTTTGACCTACCTAAACTCATGCCGCTTTCTGTCTCCCAGGATAGCCCGTTGGGCACTAGCCCTGCAAGAATTTCAAATAAAATTTGTCCATCGCAAAGGGCGGGAAAATACGGTACCTGATGCACTTTCGCGGCACGCCTGCCCTAGGTTGCCAACTCCTGCGGATAAGTGTTTTCGACTGGCAGTACTCCGGCTCCCCCAAGGTTTCGTGAAAGATCTGAAAAAATTGGTAGGTATCAATCGGAGGACTTAAAATTAACCGAGATCAGGAGAATGTAAACTGACAATAGAGTTAGGGAAAATTTTGTTTTACATCGGGATATTCTGTATAAAAGCAGCGAGACGAAGGAAAACTCCTTCTTTGCGTCCCCCAAAAGCTAATTGGGGACTTTATCATGAATTATCACCACTCGTTGGGGCATTTTGGAGTGTACAAGATCTGGGTGCCCTTGAGAGCTGAGGTTTATTTTTCGAATATGCAACGTATCATTAAAAAATGGATACGTGACTGTGACACGCCACAGTTACAGATCATTCCTGAAGGAAAAGACGACCTATCGGCCGTTGATGTACTTGGGCCTCTTATTCGCAGCAGAGGGTCAGTTGCTTATATTTTGGTCGTACTCAAAGTTTTCACAAAACATATCACCCTGTATCCGTTGAAGAAAGCTACTTCCCAGGCTATAGTAAACCGCCTTATCAAATATTAATTTCCAACCCATGGGGTCGTGAGGCGGTTGTTGCATGATAACACTACCCAATTCAAGTTAGTTTACATCTCGGTCCGTCATCCCCGTGCAAACACTTCGGAGCGATGCATGAGAGAAATAGGGAGACTTTTACGTACCTATTGCCACTACAGGCATTCGAAGTGGGCGTGTAACCTCCCGCAATTTCAGGAAATCCTCAACTCTGTGGTGCATTAATCCACAGGGAACTCCAATTCGGATCTCCACGTAACAGGCTGTTGCCTATTAAAATTGCACTCCGCCGTGTCATGTCGAGCTGTCGCATGAACAGAAGCTTGTTTTAGCGGAGGCCACGTTCCAATCCAGGGCCAACCACCGAGCTTGGTCAAATCCAGGGCGTCCCTATGAGCAGTTTCAACCCGGGGACATGGTGTTACTGAAAGCCAACAATGTGTCATCGTCCGTGAAGGCGGAAACAAAAAAAATGTTGTTACTCTTTGAGGGTCCTTATAGGGTAAAAAAAAGGGTAAGTCGGGATTCCTATATTATCCTGCATTTAAGTCCCGGCCCAGAGCGAGAAAAAGTACCACTTACCTGTTCAGTGTGATTTTCTGCCACCCACATAATATCAACAAAAGGGGGGTCGAAGATGTAACAAAGCCAACCATCCCCTGTTCTTGTACGATTGGTTCCTATTGAAATGCACTATGATATCTTCTTTTTCATTCTTTTATATTCACAATAATCCTTCCCAACACTTCGGTCGTGATAGGGAAGTCGGCGCGAAAATTTTGTTAGGCAACCCGCATGGTGAGAACCTGGCGATTCAGTTGCCTACCCCCAAATCTCTGTCGTGGTCGTTCCAGCTTCGGCCACTCGCTGGCGATATGAAAATATAAAATACTTTTTCGGAGAGTTTTTACGATAGCGCATTAGCCGATAAATCCTGGCACCTTGTCGTGTTGAGAAAGAAAGCGATTTCTGATTCACAACGCCGTCAATCTCATGAATGCTTCTGGTTCGAAATCGGTGTTTCTTAAAGCTGAGATTAATTATTCACGATTGTGCCTGCATTTATTAAGTAGGTTCCTTAAATAATTTCATTTCTTGGTACTAAGTACGCATTTATTAGTTTTAGACGTGCGATTATAAAAACCATTGTGTTCTAAAATTGTTCTAAAATTGTTCTAAAATTGTTCGTTTTCGTTAACCAGCTGACGAACGTCAACCCTCAGAAGTCGAAACTTGTGCGAGCAATGGATCAACGAGGCCTTACCTTTTAACGTGCGATTACCCAGCACGGTGGCCCGGCGAGGATTCGAACCCCGGCCTTCCGCTTGACAGGCAGATATGCTAACCACTACACTACCGAGACCTGATTGCCTGATTAAAGTGTTTCTCCCAACCGTATTACAACTGAGCTTGATTTTTGTCTCCAAACCACGAACCCTGAGTCCCAATAAAGAGTTCTATTGCAAGTTCAACCATCTTATCTTCTTCAACCCCAACTCTACCTCTATCAGTGATATGAGCGATACCGTCTGAGAGGTAATAACATTAACTTCTTAAAAACTCAATTATATATTGCAGAGAAAATTCAAAATATACTCCAAAGAATATTCTGAAAATATGACTGAAATAATATATAAATCCTTTCCAAAACTACCAAAATATCGGGATCATCTCTTCGAACTCTGCAGTCTATCCAAGATATTCTCTCAAGATATAAGTTCTAATGAAAGGAGTCCTTAGTGATTCCCTCACTGCTCTACCAGCGTGACGAGATTTTGCAAAATTCTAAGGTGGACAGCTGCAGAAGGCTATCATAATCAGTTCGTCCATAGTAGCTAAAAACAATCTACAAAATTCAATTACCACATTATCATATAGCGGTAACTTCGATTATAATTTGAGCTTTGCTCAGCCAAATCAAGGCTTGGTCAGAGGGAGTCTTCATTGTCTAGATTCAAAATTAGATATATACCTACAATTGAGGACTCATAGTAATCTTACTACTATGAAAAAGGAGTTAACGGACTGTAGGATGACCAAGAAGAGCTCAAAGGTTATATGAGGCCTCCGAGATAGCCACTCCGAATGATTTCTTTGATATAGTCAACATTGAAAGAAACCCTGTGAAAAAGACTGGATTATTTTGAATTCGTGATCAAGATTATTTTGAATTTTTGATCAAGGAATTTGATTGATTCAGGGTCACTTTCAGCTCATCCCAAATTGAGCTGAACTTTGCGCTGTGGAGCTCAGTGTGAGGATCTGGCTTCTAACAGAAGCTATACCTGACTGAGTTGATGTTTTAGTCTCTTAGATATTCACCTTCAAAATGAAATTGAACAAATACATATTTCATCGGTATATGTGACATCGGGGGCGTATAACTCAAGAAAAACCAATCATCAATTGAATTTCATGGAAGGGCATATAAAGATTTTAACACCGCTAACTTAATATTTCAAAAGATGTTTAAGTTGACTCTTTCGCAACCGCCATTGTAGAGATATTTGAAATTGAAATAGAACATCTTGCAAAGAAAGAAAATATTGAATTTGAATTTTAAAGTTGCAAGGCTCGGGAAATACCTCCCAAGAATTTCCATCGTCACAGAGATTGAGCCAGGAAATTCAAGAAAATTTTGCATATTTACCTACATTTTCCTCTACCTAATATTCTCTCCTCTAGAAATGGAAAGGAGAAAGCTGTAAGTTCACAACACAGGGGTGGGAATTCTGCACTCTTCGGTCATCCGTGTTTGATAACGACAATTCAGAAGAGCACCTACCGTGAAAATAAATCATATACAGTTCCCTTTTAAATTTTCACATATTAAGGTTTACTTAACCGCGATACGTGTTTGGCTATACAATGGCTTCCTCAAGCAGCAGCTTTAAACTAATTCTAACACTGATACATTTCGAATGTATACAACATTATATCGTACGGTCAATACGAATATAGTACGACAACTAATAAATAAGAATAATGGTCCGATCTCACATCCTCATTAGTACAATTTTCTGGAAGCAACATATTCAATAGAGGTGAATTATTCAACTCCCTTTGATCATTCATAAGGAAGTGTGAACTCTCCAAGAGATTGAATTTCAAATCCTTTCCTTGGAAATGAAGGATTTCAAATTCGTGGTGAGATGCATACGTAGAATTTGTCTTGCCATTTTGAAAACTAATTTTGTGTTCTCTTACGCGTGTATCGAATGTTATTCCCGTTTGACCGACATGAAACATAGGACATGAACCACACAATAATCTATAAACTTCTTATATATCTGATACTGAATATCTATCATTGTTGTTTTTGATATAAGCGCTTAAATTATTTTTTGTTTCATATGCAACCTTCAAATCTGTTTCAAGAAATTAGAAATTTTCTTACTCGGTTGACCTAAATAGGTCGACGTTCTGTAATTCTTATCATAATTCGTTGTAACTGGGTAGATTTCTTTCAGAACTTGACTATACAGCTTTCTGGACAATAAAGTGTCTACTTAATCACTATTATAACCGCTGTTAATAGCGATTTGTTTTATAATAGTCCGTTCTTTTTTGAATTTTTTATCTGATAAGGGAACATTCAACAGTCTGTGAATAACTGTTAAATGCTGCCGCATTATGTGGTCTCTGTAGTGTAGTGGTTAGCATATCTGCCTATCAAGCGGAAGGCCGGGGTTCGAATCCTCGCCGGGCCACCGTGCTGGGTAATCGCACGTTAAAAGGTAAGGCCTCGTTGATCCATTGCTCGCACAAGTTTCGACTTTTGAGGGTTGACGTTCGTCAGCTGGTTAACGGAACGAACAATTTTAGAACAACAATTTTGATGAATAGATGAATTGTGAATTACAATATCTGTATTTGAAGGTTTTCTGAAAATTGAAAAATCATGTTAATCCTCGTTTTTTGTTATAGTCGAATCCAGAAAATTGATTGCATTATTTTCTTCCATCTCCATAGTGAATTTGATGGAATGGTGAATGGAATTGATGAAATCGTAGAACTTATCCAGTTGCCTCTTCGTTCCTGTGAAACATGCTAGAATGTCGTCCACGTACATGTACTTATACAAGAAATTACCGACCAGTGGGCTACTATGCATTTTATGTTCTGAATCATCCATGAAAATTTCTGCCAATAGGGGACTCAGTGGGTTTCCCATTATCAGACCTTCACAGGGTGAATAAAACGTGTCGTTGAATTGGAAATAATTCTATGACAGACACACAGTCAAGAATTTCCTGCCTTGCTACTGGGTTGGTACAACTTCTATTTAACAGTTTTTCCACTAGGGTAATGGTTTCATCTGGCGGAATGCTCGGAAATGAATTCTGTGCATCAAAAGAAATGAACTCGGCGTTACCGGGAAGTATTTTATATTTTATGTTCTCTATCAATTGATATGAATTTTTCAAACTGAATTTGGGGTGAAACTCACTATGATGACACTGTTACGGAATAAACTACTGGTCTAATGGGGTAATTCTCCTTGTGCAGCTTAATGAATGAATACAATTTAAAAGATTGAGGATTCATTACCACCAATCTACCCTTTTCCTTTTCATTTATAATGCCCTGAACTGATCCCGAAGTTTCTTTGATTTCTTTTTGGAACATATTGTTGGGGTCGCTTCGAAGAATATCGTACATGCCAGCACTAAGAAAATCGAATGTTTTCTCTACGTTTTCTTTTCCACTAATGGCAATAACTGCTTTTCCTTTATACGCACGTCTAAAAATAATATCATTGTTTTAAATTTTTCTCTTATTGATTTAACCAGTTTCAATTCCGGATTGAACTCATCCTACCCTCATTTTCTGATTTCAGAATTTTTGCAATTTCTGTGTCAATTCCCAGAATTGCCAAATTTGTATAAGGAATGTGTGGTTTGAGGTTGTGATTCAAACTTTTGTCCAAACAGTTTCATCTTTTGAAAACTCAGTATTCTTCAAATTTACATTGTAAATTTACATGGTCGGTAAATTCGTGTATTGGTACAGATACGTGGACGACATTTCATTTTAGCATGTTTCACAGGAACGAAGAGGCAACTGAATGAGTTCTTCGATTTCACGAATTACATTCACCCTCCCATCTAATTCACCACTGAGATGGGAGAAAATAATGCAATCAATATTCTTGTTTCGACTATGATAAAAATCAGGGATGAACATGATTTTTCAATTTTCAGAAAACCTTCACATACAAATATTGTAATTCACAATTCATCTATTCATCTTCACCAACATAATGCGGCAGCATTTAACAGTATGATTCACAGACTGGTAAATGTTCCCTTATCAGATACAAATTTCAAAAAAGGACTGAATATTATGAAACAAAATCGCTATCAACAACGGTTATAATGGTGATTTAGTGAACACCAAAAGGCTGTATAGTCAAGTCCTGAAAGAAATCTACCCAGTTACAAAGAATTATGATAAGAATTACAGAACGCTAACCTATTTAGGTCAACCGAGTAAAAAAATTTCTAATTTCTTGAAACAGAAAGATTTGAAGATTGCATATAAAACAAAAAAAGTTGAGCTCTTATATCAAAAACAACAATGATAGAAGTTCAGTATCAGGTAGATCAGGAGTTAATAGATTATTATGTGGTTCATGTCCTATGTTCTATGTCTGTGAAACAGGAAGAACATTTGATACACCCGCGAGAGAACACAGAAGTTTCCAAAATGGCAAGACAAATTCTACGTATGCATCTCATCTCATCACAGGGGGACACGAGTTCAATCACGAATTTGAAATTGTAACGAACGGTAGGGTTTGTAATTATTGTTGTTTTTACTTTTATTGCCCTTCTAGGTACCCACAATAATCCCTCAATATTTTTCTTCTAACACTGTACCTCTATTTCAACCTATCTGTATCAGTATATGTTTACAGAATAGACAACTTTACAATTTACAATCCCACCGCTGTCACCAGAATGTAACGAACGGTAGGGTTTGTAATTGTTGTTTTTACTTTTATTGTCCTTCTAGGTACCCACAATAATCTCTCAATATTTCCTTTCTAACACTGTACCTCTGTTTCAACCTATCTGTATCAGTATATGTTTACAGAATAGACAACTTTACAATTTACAATCCCTCCGCTCTGTTACTAGTGCGGTAATTGCTGAAAGGGTATTATTTAATGGCAGCGACTGTCACCAGACGTAGATTTCTTCACGTCAAATTTTGGATATCAAGGCAATTTCCGAAAGAGGTATGAATTCGGCCCTTTGCACGAAGGAAAGGTCTTAAGTGAGAAACCTAGGGGTTTTTTTTCGTCTTTCTAACGCTGTACTCTGAAATAAGGCGACTTGTTGGAAATGAAATTCTCTGATAGTTTTAAGCAGTATATTAGCAACGAAATGAAAATAGGAACTACAAAATAGATTGAAAATATATATATATATATACAGTGTGACACATAAAGTTCGCGACATATGGAAGTTTTTTTATTAATAGATATAATGAAAATTTGGCTTGGCAGTTAGTTTGTGCTTGAAAGATTAGTAAGAAACAGTCTCTTTCCTTTCGTCATGTGATACTCTAAACCTGTCAAATTTGACATTTTTTTCGAAAATCCTCAAAAAATCAGTTTTTTTTTGGAAATTTCGAAAAATGCCAAAAAGAAAAAGTGCTCAGTTTCCAATTTTATACCTTTGCTCAAAATTTGGACTCTTTACTGTTACTTCGACTTTTTTCCAATTTTTTCAATTTTTCGAATCTTTCGCTCTATCGATTCGAACGAAACATGATTCAAATTTCATAATTTTGATGAATACGAGACTTCAATGTCATATCTTGCCCAGGAAATACCCGCATTGGCCTGTTACCAGAAAAAGAAATGAATACACCTCCAGAAATTCGTCTTTGTTGTTGCAAAGTTCATCTAGTTTTTTCATTTCATTGTTAAACTGATTCGGTTTTTCCATGTATGGACGTTAATATGTCAGTAATCGAATAAACGAATTCCTCTTCATTCTTATTACACTCGTATTTTTTTTAATAGATTTTTATCACGTTTGATTATTTTTCTGACCAATAATTCAGTTACAAACTAACCCAAAATATCATACTTTTGTGTAAACTAAACATTGACCTACAGTTTCAAAACTATTCAAAAGACTTTGGTTCTAGCGATTTGTACTAAACATGATATAAAATTTCGTGATTTTAAACATTACAAGACTAATGCAACATGTCGGGAAGAAAATAGTAGGTACTGATCAAATCGAAATAAAATTTTCCCTCAGTAGGCTTTTGAAACAAATTTTTAGTTTTGGTTAATGTCAAATTATTGCTTTCAATAAATCGAGTTGTTTTGTGTACATATTTTCGTACATTTATACACAAATAAGTTTTATGTACAATGTTATCCACGCAAGACAAAGTGGAAATCGTTCTTTTATGTGGTGAGAATGTGCCATATCGAGATGTTGCTTGTATTTTCAATCGCCGGCATCCAGGAAGAAATATTCACTTTAGTACCGTGGGAACGATATTGAAAACTTTCGAAGAAACTGGCTCTGTGGACAATCGTTTCAAGAAACCACATAATCCAATAAAGTATAATGAAGAAGAACAACTCAATGTTTGTTTGAGCGTTGTTGAAAACGGAAAAACTAATATTAGGAGTATGAGTGAAGATACAGGGGTAAATAAATTCCATCCCTATTAGCCAAAGTTCATACACACTCTTAAAGCAAGAGATTTCGATATTCGAGTAGGATTTTCCTTTTGGTTCCAAGGTGAGAGAGAAAATGATATCGCATTTCCCTACAGGATTTTATGGACAGAAGAGGCAACTTTCACGTCGAACGGAACAGTTAGTTCCCAAAATTGTCGCTGGTGGTCGAACACTAATCCAAATTTTGTAATAAAATGCCGTGACCAATATTCATTCAAGACAAATGTGTGGTGTGGGTTATTACATAACCAAATGATTGGACCATATTTTTTTAGAGAAAATTTGAACGCAGCCATGTACAGAAATTTCATTATGAATCAGTTGTCTGAAGTTTTGGATAATCTGCCTCTAAGTGTTAGACGAAATTTGTGGTATCAGCTTGACGGGGCACCGATCCACCAAACGGTAGAAGTGAAACAGTGTCTCAGTCAGATGTTTAGGGGCAAAGTCATAGGACGAGATTGGGAAGATTATTGGCCACCAAGATCACCGGACTTATCTCCAATGGACTTTTTTCTATAGGGTTATCTGAAACAAAAAATGTATAAGCACAGACCATTTGCAAACAAAGAACATTTGGAGAATACCATTCGGGAGTGTTGTTCTAACATGAATCCCCTATTTATTGAAAATGCCACCAAGTCTGTGAATGAAAGGGCTATAATTTGTATAGAACGTGAAGGACGGCAAATTGAATGATGAATTCGGGTTCTTTATAAGATTATTGAGATAAATCAATGAATGTTATGATGTTTTGTTGTGAATTTGGTTATAGTTATTTTGTTTTAATGTTATGTACACACCTAATGGTGAAAATAAAAAATATAAGATTTATGAAATTAACTCAAGAAGCGTTATTATTTGCTCGATAACTTCATCTAACAGTTTACATCCAACAGTCACACTGTTGGATATTTTACTTGTCGGCATTAAACTGGATAAAACTTCACCTGGATTGGAAATCCGGCAATCATGATCAAGGTTACCTCACGTAATGATGACGATGACCCCAAACAAGGTCTCCCATGTTGACCTGCCGTCTTCTTATAAAAAGTCTGTAGTTCGTAGTGCGATTCGCGTAACCTATACTAATCGTCTGTAAAACGTCTTTCTCTTACTTCTAACTCACAAAAAAAAATCAATCCGTCCTGATTATATAAAGTCTCACTCATCTATCTTAATCTTATTTCGGCTGGCGCATCTAAAGTTCTATAATGAAGTCCATAATAAAAACACTGGTGCACCTGTATAAAAAAACTATATCCTACCTAAACGATTTTTTTATCTTAATAACCCCTGATATAAACATTAATGTACATTTCTTCAGATATGCATTCACCCATTCATACACGGTACTGTTTCGGTCGGTACCTCACCCTTCGAAGCTTGGTTTCCATCGTGAGACTTTTACTCACCAGTGGAATCTGACAAAGGAATTCTGCGGCCCCCTCTATAGAGCAAAAAAAAACTTTCTATGACTCTCCAACAATAAATCGCTCACGACAACAACGTCTCGCACAAGATTTCTCCTACAGAAACTCGCCAAGTGAAATTCGCATCTCTATGCCTCTCTCTATGTCTTTCCAAGACTGCGCGCCTCCTCAGTGTCTCCAAAATTGGCCTCTCTTAAGGCACCAAACCTCCTATAAAAAAAACTCTCTAGAACCTCAAAATAATCTGCTCCTCCTCGGCAGCTCCAAACTTGGCCTCTCTTCGGGCACAAAATCTCCTAGACTCTTCTCTATAAACTCACATAACGGCGCCTCCTAGCGGCTTCAAACTTGGCCTCTCTTCGGGCTCCAACTTCTTCTCAGACTGCTCCCTGCAGCTCTTTCATCTTGTCCCCGACAAGGCTACTACACATCTCGCTTTCTTCCAGCGATTGTCCTACGCTCTCTGAAAAAAAAACTACTCTCTGCTGAATATCCCCATTCATCTTGTCCCCGGCAAGGTTATTAATACACATCGCTTTCTCCCAGCGGTTGTCATTTCGCTTTCCTGGAGCCTATAAACAAAACCTATATCACTCATTGGCCTCATCAGTTGAAACTGGTACTATTGGTCATCACTAGTCGGTTTGGCTTCGGCGGTAAGTACCGCACATAATACTAAATACTTTCAACCGCCTACTAAACTGCTCCTTACCAACACTCTGTGTTGAGGGCAAAACCTGACTGTTGCCACCTAGGCTGTGTTGCAGTTTTCTAGCGTGACACTCGGAAGACCGGCGATTATCCATGTTATCCGGTGACATGGTTCGCTTCGCAAAATTAGAGTCCGACTCCTCTAATCGCACTGTATATCGGCCTATTTCAGCTACCGGCATTCTCATCTGGCCGCTTTCCTGAAAAACAATAATTCTAAGCCACGTCCCATCGCTCCAGCGTGCTCTCAACAGCTCCCTCTATATCAGCTTACTCCAGCTACCGGCAATCTACTCTGGCCGCTTTCCTGAAAAACAAAAATTTAGAGCCACGTCCCATCGCTCTAACGTGCTCTCAACAGCTCCCTCTGCTGCGGAAACCTAAAAGAAAATCTCCTACCCCTTTTCTTTCCCCTTTATGGTCACGTCTCATTACGGTCTTTCGTAAAAAATTTTTCAATGTATCTGAATTCAATGAAAGTTGCTTGAATAAAAAAAATCTACTTGACTCCAATTATTTAGAAAAAAACCCTACTCTTTTCTTGTTACTTCGCAAAAAAAATATATTTCAACCTCGTATAAAAGGATTTCATAATTTTCAGTATTCGGAAAAAGTCTTAGCAGAAAGACAACACGAGCTATATTTCTCCTGGCCAAAATGTTTCAAATCACACCGTATATTCCATAAAAAAATTTCAATTCGTTAATAAGTTACTTCTCAAAAATACTGCCAACCGAGGCACTTTAAAAAAAAATTATCAGCTATTTTTCTCAAGCACAAAATGTTTCCAATCACCTTGTATATGTTACGGAAAAACTCGAATTGTCCATAAGTTACGCCTCAAAAAAATACCTTCAACCGATGCAATTGAATCTACAATTGCCTTTTATTCTAACTACCTTCGCGAAAACAAATTTATCAATTTTTTTTCTCTCTACCTTTTTCCCGTTGTTTCATTAATGAATTACCCAAATTTCTTCTTGGAAGGCCTTTTACTTCAGGCCCAGAATTCGCTTTCCATATAAAAAGAGAACGCTTTGTCACTTCATTTGTAGGCATGTACGAAAATATGCTCCTGCTGTCTTCTTTCCCGCTGGATCTTCTTGTCGAAATTGTGTTAGTATTTTGGGAAGAGATGGCCATTTTCGAAAATAAAATCTCAAAAAAAAACATATCCACCTACCTTTATTAGCTTCTTTTTCTATACCTGAAATGCAGTCTGAAGCGGTATTCTTTTTATTAAATTACATTGCGAAATTCCATGACAGCGAATTATTTCAAAATTTTCGACTTCGGACAACAGTGATATAATCCTTCAACTATATAAATTTTTCTCTACCCTTGTTTCAAATAACCTTTATCGCTTTATATTCTTTCAACTAGATTCAACTTCAAATCAACTTCATAAACACTACAAAAAAAATTATCGTTACTTCGCTCTCTATTATATTTACTTCCAACTAAATGAAAAAATTCACATCAACTCCATGAGCACAAAAAATTATCGTTTTTTTTTTCCCATCGGATGCTGGTCCTGTCACCAGCAGCACCTCAGCCTCTTGGGCTTTTTGTGCATTCCAATTAGTTTCACAGCACCCACTCCGTAATTCTAGTTCCCTGTACCAATCTGTACAGGTTCTTCACCGGATGACTGTTGTATTCTTCGGGAGTTAGTCTGGGCTTCCCGAATATTGCCTGTCTCTTGCGGTCTAGTGCTTCGCATTCTGACAGTATGTGTTTGGCTGTTTCTGTTCCTTAAAAAAAAAAATTATCGTTACTTCACTCTGTAATTTTATTTACTTCAACTGAATGAAAACTTCAAAAATAATTCATGCTTTCCCAGCATTTATTAAAAATAGAAAAATAATGAAATTTCCAATGACTGCTCTCAGAATTCAAAAAAAATATTCAATGTTACTTCTCCAACGAAAATAAAAGTTTAGAATGCCACAGGTAAATTTATTCGCTAGTATTCCTCATGTCAAATGTATAAAAATCGGTTCTCAACATTCATTTTTCTAATTAATACATTTGACCTATATACTTCTAAGCAAGTCTCAGCATCCTTTATGATGGGATGATTTACTGATCATCTGGCGAAAACAACTACTCCCCTGGCAAGTACCTCGACGGGTATTGAACTTCATCCAACAGACGCCAGTGCAAAGTATTTACACAACCTGTATGTGTCACATACTCCTCGGGAAAACAGTATCCTGGTTTACGCTATTTTTCGCAATAGCCCTATTTCTGACAACCTATTAGTGTCACTCAACTCTCTGGTAAACAATATTTTACTCCACAATGATCTTCAAAATAGAAATACCTATCCAATTTCTCGTACTAGTAAATACCTATTTACTGAATCAACTTAATTTTCAAATAACTCAATAGTTCTTTCTTCACGCTGAATTATTCGAAAGATTATCAAATCCCATTTTCATATGTATCTCAAAAAATTCAACAAACTGAATTCGCTCGAATATGTTCCGACGGAACGCTACTTGCTCTTGAAACATGTCTTCATATTGACTTAAATTCTCTATTCGATATTGATATCTTTTCAACAAAAATCCTAGTGGCACTTCAAACTTATACTACTTCAAACTGCCTGAAAAATTCTGTAAACAAATTAAACGTATCTTCGTTCTTCATATATACCTATTTTTCCACCAACTTTAGTGATATTTTCCCTCCTGAATTATCACAAAAATTCCACTCAAAATAATGAAATTTCAACCCTAAGCTCTCACAAAAATCCCACCGCTGTCACCAGAATGTAACGAACGGTAGGGTTTGTAATTGTTGTTTTATTTATATTGCTCTTCTAGGTACCCACAATACTCCCTCAATATTTTCTTTCTAACACTGTACCTCTATTTCAACCTATCTGTATCAGTTTATGTTTTCAGAATAGACAACTCTACAATTTACAATCCCACCGCTGTCACCAGAATGTAAAGAACGGTAGGGTTTGTAATTGTTGTTTTTACTTTTATTGCCCTTCTAGGTACCCACAATAATCTCTCAATATTTTCTATCTAACACTGTACCTTTATTTCAACCTATCTGTATCAGTATATGTTTACAGAATAGACAACTTTACAATTTACAATCCCTCCGCTCTGTTACTAGTGTGGTAATTTCTGAAAGGGTATTATTTTCGTTAATGGCAGCGACTGTCACCAGACGTAGGTTTCTCCACGTCAAATTTTGGATGTTAAGGCAATTTCCGAAAGAGGCATGAATTCGGCCCTTTGCACGAAGAAAAGGTCCTAAGTGAGAAACCTAGGGTTTTTTTTCGTCTTTCTAACTCTGTACTCTGAAATAAGGTGACTTGTTGGAAATGAAATTCTCT
Source organism: Zygogramma bicolorata (assembly GCA_032362365.1). Lineage (NCBI taxonomy): Eukaryota > Metazoa > Arthropoda > Insecta > Coleoptera > Chrysomelidae > Zygogramma > Zygogramma bicolorata. Next base: position 114,975 of record JAVJAQ010001558.1, on the reverse strand, counting down.
GATAATTTTAAGCAGTATATTAGCAACGAAATGGGAATAGGAACTACAAAATAGATTTTAAAAAATATATATATTACAAAAGAAATATGCAGTGAAAACAATTTGTAACAAAAAAAATGACATTTACCGTACTATTTAATTTAATCAAAAAAATATTGAAAAATGAACTGGGACCTGCAATGGTCTTCTCTATGCATAAGAATAATGAAAATTCCAAAAACAGAAAAAGTGTACTTCGATTACAAAAAATCTAATGTACTTATAAATGCCTGTAAATTTGCCCTACTGGCTAACACAAAACAAACAAAATTGACATACCAAGTCTTCTGTCTATCTTGCGTGGCTGTTTCCATTCCATTCCATAGATTTTTTTTTGGTATTCCAAGATATGGCACTTTGCACACGAATCAATTTGACGTCACTTATTTTCCCGATTTTTCCTGATTGTAATTAACTTCTACCCTCGTGACTTGAGACGCGACCCCATAATTTAGGGAGGGATTACGAATCCCCCCCGCGCTCAACGCGCGATTCCCGCTCGCGAAGATCTCTCGATCTTCCTTTTAGCGCGACCTACGTTCAACTCCCTAAGAGCGACCTTCTCTCGTCCACTCTCATTTTTGCAAATATTGCAAATCTTTCACAGCGTGCAAACTCGCCCACGCTGGATGAATGGAACCATTCGTCGGGCTGATTCTGAGAGAATGTTTGTTTAGTCTACTGATTGTCTTATATGGTTTATTCATGAATATTTCATGAGAGAAAAATCTCAAATGAAATTCCCATACGTTTGAATGAAACTCGCAAACAGGGTGCGAATCCTTATATTGAGTTCACTTAAAAATGCTCAGCATTACAAAATCCTTCATTTCCAAGGGAAGGGTTTGAAATTCAATCTCTTGGAGAGTTTGAAAACTAATGAGTGTAAACATCCATTGTTCCTAATGAATGATCAGACGGAGTTGAATGATTCTCCTGTATTGAATATGTTCTTTTCAGAAAATTGTACTAATGAGGATTGATGTCGAACCATTAATCTTATTAATTAGTTGTCGGACTATATTCTAATTGACCGTCCGATATTATGATGTATAAATTCGAGATGTTATAGTATTAGAATTAGTTTAAAGTTCCTGCTTGAGGAAGCTATTGTATAGCGAAACGCGTGTCGCGGATAAGTATACCCTATGATGTGAAAATCTTACAGGCAACTGTATATTATTTGTTCAATATGGATTTTCATCAAGTAACGTCCACTTCCAATCAGACCGTGAAAATATCTATAGGAGAGAGACAAGTCTTCGACCCTTCTAAGATGTTCCAAAGAAGTGAGCGGAGAATCACCAACAAGACAGATTGCTTTTTCTGAATAGAATCAATCTATTTTGTATGGCATCATATACCCTTTGCAATCTGGTTGAAGGACTGCAAACCCAATAGTTAGTTGTATGGAATGGAATTCTGAACAGAGAAGTCACGAGTTATTGATATAAAATTCAGATTCAACTGGCTTAGTAATTGTGGACAACCTATACTTCCATTGGCTAGTTTGAAGAGAAACATATGATCCAACAATTTCTTACGGCTACTGAGGCTATACAGATCGAGATCTGAGGGCAAGTCTGTATTAGTAGGGAGCACTGTGTATTGATTCTTACGATATGAATACATTCTCTAAAACTCATTTTGAACCTTTTTCATCGGATTTCAATGAAAGGCATAACTTGGTGACCATAAAATAGATCCATATTACACAATTGGTCAAACTAATGTGTAATGAAGTTTCTCTAATGTTCCAGAAGAAAAATGGAAGCTTTTTCGAGTAATGAACCCGACAGTTTTGAGCGCTGTATTCACCATATTATTGATATGTAATCTGAAATTTAAGGATGAGTCTAGCAATATGCCTAGATCTTTGGCATTCACTTTCTGTATTAAATTGAGCTCATGAATTAAATATTCACTGTTAACTTGAATATTTTGTCGGAAAAAAGTAACATAAAAACACTTTTCAACTTTAACATATAGCATGTTCAATGATGTCCAATGAATAAAATTATCTAAACCAGTCTGTTAGAGAAGAGTGTCTATCGAGTTATCGATTTCACGGTAAATTTTCAGATCGTCGGTATATAGAAGGAAGTGAGAATGAACGGAATTATTTAGATTTACAGATATATTAAAAAGTAACGGTCCGCAATGGGACCCTTGGGAAACACCAGATAGTACAGGAAATGTAAATGAGAGATTATCATTGATGCGTACACATTGAAACCGAGTGATGAGGAAACTCTGTAACCATGCTACTACTGAGATATTCATATCCAGTGGTACTTAAATCACATTTTATGACTGATCCCATCAAACGCCTTCGAGAAGTATTCATGAATACTATCCACGATACACTCATAACGGTATGCTACTCGTTAGTTCCAAACGCGTCCAGTTCGCGCAGACGTGAGTGCGAAGCATATCGGGGTTGTTACTTCGTAGACTTGCCTAAATTCAATTTGAATTTCTCACAAGTTCTCTGTTGTGCTGTGAAGTTAGGGAATTATTACTAAATCATTTTCAAGAGTGATTTTCAAACATTTTTAATTAGCTTTTGTCAATTTAGTGTCGTATTCGAAGCTTCAATAATTAAACAAAAATACGAGTAGGTAGGTATATGACTAAGAATGCCTGGTTGTGCGGTTTTTAGTTGTAATAATTACAACAGAGTGACAAAAGGGACCAATATTAAGTATTTTCGATTCCCAAAGAGCAAAGAACTGTCTGCTGATATGTTTGGGAATATATCAACGGGAGCGAAATGTCTGGAAAACTCCCGGGAATTCCAAGATGAAGAAAATTTGATTCCTTATTCCTTTATAAATCCATGTTATGAAAAATGTCACACTGATGGACCAGATATGTCGCAAGAGGCGTTGGAGTTACTCGGATTGAAAGAAAAAATAAACAAAGACTCATTAACTTATATAGCGGGTTATGTGGCTCATGAATTCAAGAAAAAATATAATTTGGGAACGAAAGTTCTTCCAGCTTCTTCTAAAGATTTGGATTGGTTGCAATTCATATCAAGAAGAGGTCTTCTAAGACCCAATAACTCATCCCTTCAAGCAGCACCAATAATGGAAACCGAATTTCAGAAAATGCATGGAAATACATTATACAGAGAAAAAGGTATCTTCAAAACTTTAACGCAAAGAACCATAGAAAAGATAGAAACCCCAATACCATACGATGCATTACATTGTTTGTGCAGAACAAGGACCTATATAAAATTGCGGGAGATTAACAAACAAATAAGTTTCCATAATTTGAAAAACAGGATGGAAAAAAAATTATTAAGTTCGTAAATCAACGAAAGAAAACTCGATGAATTACCAAAATAGCTTCTATCTCATTTTGTAGCTCGTCATATGTCTTGTTACTTCAAATAATTAGAATATGGAAAATTTGACTCAAGTGCAATTTATCTTTTTTGAAAACAAAAGTACTTCAAAAAATATGTATTTTATTACCTAGCCGATTGAATTTGTCAAAAATATTGTCAAAAGTCGGAAATATCATCACAGTATGTATCACCCTCGGTTTCATCCATAGGGTGAGAAAATGACTCATAATTTTAGTATTCAGTAGACTCAGGAAACAAATATACCTACTTCTGAAAAAATCAACATGTATGTATTTGTGCATCAAGACTAATAATTCCACTTTCATGCGAAAATGCCTGGATGTATTCGACCGAATCTCATTCTTCTTCTAATGAATTGTGCGTTGTCCGGCTCCGTGCTTCGCAGTGACGTCACAAGTCAGGACAGAGCGGACAGAGAGATGCGCGTCGGCATACCGTTATGAGTGTATCGTGATACTATCCACTTATTGGGACTTTCCTTCGAAGGCGCAATACAGAAATTCAGTGTCATTGTAGAACGCCCTGCTTGGAAACCATGTCGTTCTGGAATCATTTAATTTTTAGTTGACATGACAACAAAACAATGTTTTGAATATTCGGGTGATGTAGCTGTTCTTCCAGAAACTTGAGAAAACCCCACTAATAATGAAAAGATTGAAAATAACCTGGATGGGTTTTGTCAGCGTACAAACGCAATCTTTTAGCAAAATTGGGAATGTCATCTGGACTAACAGAGACCCTATTCGGCAGTTTCAATAATGTTTCGAACACTTTAGCGACCGAAAAATGTGGAATAATTAATATCATTTCCCACTCGACGAAGATAATTTCAATAACATTGTTCTGACAAAACTTTACACTGATACCGTAAATTATTGAAGATTGTATAATGATTATGATCTCTACTCATTTGAAACTGTTTGTGAGCTTTTTTCTTTTCAATTGAGAATGCTTTAAGATCAGATGTGAACCGGCTAGGAAATTTTGAAGGTTTATAATATCTATCTGGAAGAAAAATTTCTATTCCCGTATGAACAATATTAGAAAATTGCTGTAGAATTACTTCTAAATTTTCTTTGAAGGAGACTCAATTTATGGATGCAAAAAACACTCAAAGTCATAATAATGCAAACTCCTAGAAGAATTATTGTGATCAATAGGTATTGTAATCTGAAAATAATATGCAAGATTATGATGATCGTTATCTATGAGAAAGTCGACTGCCGTATCTAGTTGAATATCGTACATTTGGGATGTGGATAATTTGATATATTCACACACTAGATTGGCGTTAGAGAATGCTGGACATTCCACTGTCACTCCATTGATATCGTTGTAATCCTCAGCCACACTGATTGAGTGCTCAGGATATGTCAACGATATGGCTAACATGTAGTTCATAGCTCTCAGTATTAGATTTGGGTGGAAATAGCTCATATAATAAAATTACTATTGTTCATAACAAAGGAAACAAAGATTTGTTCAATGGTTACACAAGTATTCTGTAACAAAATTTATGGTAAGGATTTCCGAAGTGCCACAAGAACCCTGCCACATACTTTAAAACTATTGTGAGAGTTGCAGTCTTGTATATAAAGAGCATAACTGTCATTAAAGCCCAATTCATCATATCATACTTTTGTCTTCTGACTCTAAAATAGGCATAATAAATGTATCCTTCCATGAGTTAGGAAAGGATTCTAAATGTAAAGTTCGGTTAACAATTATGCGTAACTGTGTAGACAGCGTGCAAACACATGCTTTCAGGAGAAAATTATAGGTATCCCGTCAGGTCCAATTGTTCGGATCAGGAATTTCTGCTTCTTTTATGAATAATTCGTAAACAGGTTAACAATATACTCCTCTCACGCTGCCGATGAGTTTCTATAATGCATCTCATTTGGAAAATCATGTGATTCACTCGTAAATTTTAGAATATAATGTTGCGGCTCAATCAACAGATCATGTTCGACCAAAGTGATGTACGCTCAGAAACATGCTTTTCAAAGTTCTTTGCATCCAGCTGTCCAATGCAAACATTGTAAATATTCATTTTCATTTCCAGATATCGAAGATCATTTGTGTATACTGTTTTTCTGTGTTAATAAGAATTGAAATATTCCGGATAAGAAGACCGTTTGATTTTTTTTGTAAGGTACGAACATAGCTATATCAGTATCTAAGATTACATAAAATTTGAGGAGCACGTAGTTTACTTCATCAGAGCTAAACACCACATTCCAGTCCGTATAGGCAAGGAAGCTAATGATATCATAAGCAATTCGTAAATTGAAATAATAATATAACAGTTTCAAAGTGATTTGGTAGGTGAAGTGATTGCATTCAATGAAAAACTGTAAGAGATATTATGATGATTTGTCTTGTATTTTCAATTTCAAATGCAATAACAACATCAACTGGCTGAGCCAAATTATGATCATAACCATTGCTCAACAGAAAACCAAAGATATCAAATTTCGAATTTCAATGACCAAGACCAGAAGAATGAAGTGGCCCAGGTGAATACATAATGCTAAGTATTTTCGATTTCAAATGCAATAACAACATTCAACTGGCTGAGCCAAATTCTGATCATAACCATTGCTCAACAGAATACATACTAATCACATCAAATATAAATGACAGTATCAGTCAAGCAGAGCAAACCGAAATGGCTTTAAAAATGTAGGGTTTCATCGGATGATACCCCCAAAATTCATGAAATTGAGACGCTAAAAACACATTCGTTCATCCAAACGCATCGTATTCATGTGAGTTTGGTTGATATAAATGAATTATAACGTTCACTCTTAGATGATTTTTGATATTTTCATAGTGCGTTCATTAGACACTGGTCAGAGTAAGTTGCTTCCATCTAAACTTTATTCATTAGGAATTTCACATCATTTCAATATTTCTGTCTCAAATCGATTCATTTTGGTATTCAGGTTTGATTTCGATGACTTGATTCACTTAGTTGGAGTATAGGTGTTATATGGTTGCCATGAATTCATCTAAGTCATTTCAATCAACTGGACTTGATGTAGAGTTCTGCATTATTTCTTGTACTTGTTATATTCACCATGTATTTATTAGAGCTATTTGCGTTCGTCTAGACTTGACGAAGTTATACTTGTATGTTTTCTCAGATATGATTTTTGAAATATTTGACATGTATTTCGATATATTCTTTCATTTTATGACTCGTTTCATTCAGAACTGAGACTTGATTTCGAAAATTTTGTTATGTCTTCCAATGGTCTCTTTGTATTCGCCCAAACTTGATTAATGCTGTTGAAAACCATTTCAGACATCAAGGCTTCATTCTATTGTACCCAACTGAACTGTCCGTCATGTATTCTCGTAGACTTCTGCATTCGTCTGAACTCAGATATTTCACTTTTCAATTTGTTCTGGCATACATATGTTGGAGTAATGTTTGCGTCTGGACTCTGGTCTCCAACCTTAATTTCGGATATATTCGTTGTGTTTCATTTGTCCGGACTTCATTGGACCTGCAGGTGTTACGTATTCAATAAGACTCGATTTTGATAAGTTCGTCATGTGTTTCGTTCAAGTAGCGCAATTGTCTAATCAAACTTTTGGATTCATACAAACTTATGTTCATATATTCTGCACGTATGCAGTTGATTATCACATCTATTTTTCAAAACTTTTGATATGTTTAATAAATATTTGAGGTGGAATATTTTTTCGATATATTTGCTATGTATTCGACGGGAACATTTGCAATCGTCTGCACCTGCTTCATTCTGAATTTTTGCATGTTTTCAGACTCGATTGTGATCTATTCAAATCAAGTTGAATGATATCATATTGTTTCTGTTGTGTACTAGAATATATCTCTTCGGTTCAAGTCATGTTATCGGATATTTTATGAGTATTGAATCTTCCCAATGAAGTAGAGTTTTTTATACAGACAGAAATGATCGAGTCAAGTGCTTCTACTGCGGCCTGAGGTGTATCATCTGTTGCTTGAGGTTTGGACCAAGCATGAAATCTGTCATGATAAATCCCAACCTTAGACACTCAAAAATCCGAATTCAACCTCAAAAATTCCATAAACATAGATCACAGGTTTACTTATGAAATTTGTTCATAGAATAGAATGAATGTAGTGTTCATGCCTTGTAAACATTTTTGTTGATTCTGTTGATTGTTCAATAATATGTGGAATTTGCCCGATATGTAGATCTTCCATTGCATCTCTTTGAGAATTTTTTATTTCAGTTGGATCAATATTCTTGATTCAGCTCGATTCATTTGGAATTCAGGCTTGATTATTATGTATCCAGCTGAATTATTATCGCATCCATATGCTCCTTCGTGTATTCGAGAATAATTTTACATGGTCTGGACTTAGTTTCTATATTTCTCATTTGTTTTGACATAGAATCGATTTTGATAGGTTCATCGTGTATTTCGTTCAACTATCGTAATTGCCATACTTCTGGATTCATTCGACCTCATGTTCATTTGTTTAACACCTATGCATTTGGTTATTGCATCTATCCTCACAAAATTTTTGATATGTACATCATGAATTATTTGAGTTGAACTGTAATGAACATTCCGTAGACATGACTTTCAATATATTTGATATGCATTTGGCTCGAACATTTGATTTTTTTCGATAATGGACCGTGTTAAGCATTTAGCGTGTTGTGCTGATCGCACTGTCACTTGTAACAATTGTCAAATATGTAGAACATTAATAGCATCTTTTTTGAGAATTTTGTATCATAAATCTATCACTGTTTGTTTCCCAATATACATTCCATGAACTTCCTGAATATCTATCTCATCCCCTCGAAAGGGATATGGTGGATGAAAAAGTGATCAACTTACAAATGAAATGATTGCAGACGAATCTGAAATTAGAGTTCTGTGCCAAATGACAGTTGACAGATTTCATGTTCTTCAACAGAGGATATGGTTGAAAAACTAGAAAAGGATATGTTGTAGACAAATCTGAAATTAGCGTTCTGTATCAGTTGACAGATCAACTTACAAATTATATGATCGCAGACGAGTTTGAAATTAGAGTTCTGTACCAAATGACAGTTGACAGATTTGATAGTTGGACTAAAAATCCTCAGATATGTTGATCGGGCTCTATTGATCAACTTATTCTTTCAAAATTTGTTTTGAAAATGAATGTGTTTTCGAATCTCATTTGCGAGTTGTTCAGTTTCCGACCAGTCTCCTCTTATATTTCCAAATTGTTCAGTTTTCCTTTTGTCATCACAACCTCAGTTCCTTATGAGTTTCTTTTCTTGCAGGATTCTTTGACAAAAAATGGGCATTTTGTGAGGTATCTGAAGACATCTGTACGAAGGAGTTGGACAACAGGTTTTGGAACAGTCGAAATAGTTTTCAAGATGATTTACCATTCGAATTGGTGTCAAACAACTCACGAAAAAAATCAAAATTTTTTTGGTTGTTGATGTGAATTTTGAAATTATTTGAACTGCTCCCACAACTCCAGAGGTATCGATATGTCGAATTATTTCAGAATTATATGAAACTGAAGTAAGTGATAGATCAAATAACACGTTTGGCTCAACAGAATCATGTCGATTTTGCCGAATGAAAAGGTAAGAATAGGTGTCGAATCAATTTTCGAGACGATTCACCACAAATTTCTCGAATTCCGGTAATTTCTGAAGCTATTCATGAGTGTGTTAAAGAGATTGAATCGATTTCATGAGATATCACTGAATATTTTCATTCGAACTCTGGTCTGATATATTTTAAACTGTTAAAAAATTTTTTGTTAATGAATCAAAGTTTTCACCGAAAGGACTGTTTGTGAGGAAATGTTGAATTTACTCTGACACCAGTTATACCAGCCATATCTCCATTCTAATTTGTTGTAGTGAAATTTTTTCTAATAACCCACTTTGTCACGAAGCAAAACCTATATAATTACATCCGATTTCATAAGGAAATGCTCTTACTAAGAGCAGAAACAGGCGTTAATCAGACTGAGAGCCTGATCTGATTAAAGTCGGCGATCAGTGTCTTCCATGTTCATTTCGAATTGCATTTGGAAACCATAAAACATCTTGAGGTCAAATTTGGCACACTTATTGAAAAAATGTTGAATTTTGGAATGAATATAAAAAATTTCATCTTTTTTCAAAATTTACAAAAAAAATATTGTATTTTCGAAATCAATTCGGAAACAAGGCATTTCTAATATTTCAACCGAAAGCCCTGTGAAAGTTACGTATATTCTGAGAAAATCAAACTTTTAGAATGCTTCCTTGCAAAATTCAATTAGAATCAAGAATTTGGCGGTATTTCCCCACTATTTGAACCAGTTTCATGAAATACGTCGCAACTTACCGACATTTTTAGTTCAGCCCCTAAAGGTGATGAGGCATGAGGTTTCGGAAAGCAGTTTCGATTACGGAAACACGCTGAAGGTAGGTCCAGTTATCATTGCTTCCTTCCACATGGCTGGCTTAGACATTGGCGTAGTTGTTTACGAGTGAGGTTTGCATTTTATCGATAATGGGTATAATATGTAGGTATTGGTTCTTTTAGGAAAGAAATACATTTCTAGATATGATATCAAACATGATAGAAAAAAAATAAACACAATGATTTTGATGCCTTTTAGTATAAAATAAAAATGAAACTGATCAAAACATCAAAAAATGGAATGAAAAAAATTGTAATAAATACAATTTCTTGGGGCCGAAGCGTTTCCTTCGAGAAAATTTTTAGAGTCATAGAATTTGTGCATCGAATGAGTATTTTTTCTTCTTAGTTTTCTTGGTATTTAAGCTGGTAGCATTCGAACATCCCTTGACAGTACGTACCTACTGAACAAATTGAATCGTAAAAAGATCAACGGGTTTTTAACTGTATAGCGTGACCCTCGGTCTCTTTGTATCTTATTCGTTTATGGAAATCACAATGCTAAATCATTCAGTGAATTTCACATCAATATGAAATATTTTTGACGCTGCGACGCGACGTAGGCACTTCTATCGAAAAAATTCTAGCAAAAATTGAATAAAAATTAAATGCGCGGCATACCAAGAAGTTTTTCATTAAAATTCTTCTTGTTGACGATTCACTCTTCCTGTTCATCGGTTTTCGAAAAAATAATTTGTGTAAGATTAATATGGTTCAATTATTGCCCTATTTCGACTCGGGTGAAAAAGTTATATTTTATAATTCGATACAGATTCTTTATTACGATACAGATTTTCAACCAATAGAGCCCATTATTTTTCCAATCAAGCATGATGTGCATGCTCTGCATCTGACGTTTGTCAAGTCAAAATTGGAATAGGTATTGAATTTTTGAAGAATATAGCCAAACTTCGATAGTCATAACAAAATGTCTGATACCAGCGATATGGGAGAATCAGCTTCGACACCTTCACCGGCAGAAATACAGTTTGAATGATTAAATTTCTCATTTGTCAAATGCATGATTCATCATTTTATTTTTTCAAACTGATTTTTGAGCTCTCCGTAGGTGAGCGGTCTAAGGCACTGAGATTATGTTAGCTAGTTGAAAGAGACATAGGTTCGATTCCGGTCTCGAGTAATTTTGTTTTCTTCAATTTTGGATCTTCTCTTCATTGCTCATTGTTTTATTTCTCGAAGTAATACCATTAATTACAATTTTGTAGAATTTTTGAAAGAAAAGGGTTCAATTAGTAATATTGTGTGCAATACAAATATAAATATAATATTTGTAGTTCTTCACTATTTATATGGTGTAGATAAAATAGCGTATGCAACTCTCATGTAATTGAAAATTAGGAGTTGATAGTCTATATGATTATGTGAAAAGGCATATTTCTAATCTACTCCGAAAAGTTGCTGCATTAAATGAAAAAAGTTACTTGTAAATGAAAAACTTCCTATCAGTCAACTTCTCATATAAGGTGAATTTGCCTTTCACAATAATACAAGAACTTATCTATGCTACTATTATAAAGAGGTGACGTCTATTACTTTTTTTGTTTGGAGTAATCTTCGGAAATACTGATCCGATCATGGAAATCCTTTCTCTACCATAAAGCCACCCTATTAGAGATTAATATAGGCTATTTTTCAGTATCATTGAACGAAAATTCAATAACTCAAATATTATATCTGAAACAAGTTGGAGAATAGCATGCGAGATGTGAATCTCCACCGGCGCGGCATGCGCTCACTATAACAGTTCGGTTCGACTTCTACACGGACAAAGTGGGCGGCAGAATCTAGTATAAAGTATATGAAAATACTTATGTACGGTAACGTTTCCGAGCCGAAACGGAATCCGTTTCCATTTTCAAAACATATTCATAATTACCTAAATGAATCAGTCAAGGATTTCATATAGCATTACGTATAGATTCCAATAATAATTCCTATTTTTTTTTCATTGTGGTAGGTTAACCATCTGAAGAACTAAGAAGCAAAATGAATGCACAACAAAAAATGACTTTCAAACAAAACATAGTTGTGCTTTTATTGCCTAATTTTGCACTACATAACAGTGTAGTCCTTCATGTCTGTGAGGGGATATAGTTTATTTTATGGTTCGCACCTATCATAAAAAACACTTTTTTTTTCGCAAGTTAACGTTTCAGTTTTCGCAGTGTTTTTCTAGCAACCATAGTATGTAATCAAAATATAACAAAATTTTCTCCCAAATCTTTTTACTATTGCGGAGGGGTCTGCGAATAACCAGGCTGCTCCTGATGTATGGCGTAGGGAGTAAGTAGGCCTTGTTACTTACTCCCTACGCCATACATCGTTGAGTCACAAATCTTTTTCCTGTGACAACAGCTGATGAGTAATGAATTGAAATCTCACAGTGGAGTCATATCAACTTCTTGAAAATGGCTCCAAAATCGACCGAAACGTCGATCCAGATGCGGTTCAACCCGAACTCAACGACAACATACAACTGACCGCGGAAACCTATCTGATCACATACCTATACCTATATCATAATAGAGCGTAAACATCTACTTCATTCCCTTTGTACATGAATAACTACTTCATCACAATCAATCATCATCAATTTTTTCAATATAAGTTCAGAGTTTGCACAAAAGACAAGTTTCTCGCGAAAAACTGTTGCCCGCGATTTTTTTTTTGTGGCATGGTCAGAAATTGAATCCTGCCGTTTGATAGGAGCTTATATTATGATCTTATAAACGAATGTAATTCAGTAATAATGAAACACACTTATTCAAACACGAAGTATATTGAGAGCCGATGCTTTTCTAACAAAATCGTTGATTCAAGTGACTAGCGCATTCGTGATTACTTCACCCTTTCATCTATTGCTCATCACCCAAGCCCCGTCACCCGTGAGTCAACGGCGATAACATTTCTTCTCGTCATTTCTTACAGGAGGTTGCGTTACAGTCGGCCATGCTACCCTGTTTTCCGTCCCGGAAAATTCTTGAATACTGCAAAATTTCGAAATATACATAGTTAACAATCCACAAAAGAGAAGTGAATAGCTTGGAACAGTAGAAGACGTGTTGACGCTGTACACTCGTCCACGTCCCCTAAGAACTGTTCCCACATGAATTAATATATACAGTCAAAATCAACTTTTTACGATAGTACTACCCGTCTCAGAACCAGTATCACTGTCACTTTCGTGAGCAGCAGTGAATGGTTTCATCTGGTCAGCCGTTCTGACACCTTCGTATCTTGTGCGAGCTCGCCGTGAACCTGGCAGGTCTTCGACAACGTATCTGTCATGTTCTAACACAGCGTGTATTATGTAGGGACCCCAGAATTTTGGCACAAGTTTCTGACTCTTACCACCGTTGGCAAGGTTAGTTCTTCGTAGAACAACTAGGTCTCCTACTTCGTACTTATAGCATGCTTTACGTTTCGAATCAAAATAGGCTTTTTGCCTCTCTTGCGTACGTCGCGTCTTAAGACTAGCTTCTTGCCTTGTAGCTTCTACATCGTTTGTCGCCACGTCGGCTGCTACGGCATTACTTAAAAAGGAATCCGTCGATCCCCTGGGCCTGAAACCAAATAATAACTCATGGGAACTTTTCCCAGTCGTGCTGTTGGGTGTGGAATTTATGCCAAATAATACTGAGCCAATACATCGATCCCACTTCGTCTCGTCGTCATGAGATGTGGAAATCGCGTTCAATAAGGTCCTATTATAGCGTTCGACTTGCCCGTTGGCACGTGGGGTAGCGGTCGCGTTGAACACCACCTTTATACCTAGGTCCTTAGTAAACGTGGCAAACAAGTTACTCGTGAAACAAGTTCCTCGATCACAAATAATACGTCTAGGAACGCCGAATGTCTCAAATATTGCTTCTAGGAAATTTACCATTGGTTTCGCCTTTGTACTCGGTACTGGTTTTGCACATGAATATTTCGTGAAGGCATCGATAGCCACAATCAGATATGAATTTCCTTTCGTACTTTTTACAAAAGGTCCCAAATGGTCTATATGTACAGTATCCATAGGCACTGCGACTTTGTCAATACAGTGAAGGAATCCTTCTTTTTTTCCTGTTTGAACTTTATTGTAAGCACACGCTAAACAAGCAGAAATATATCTGTTAACATATTTCTTCATCCGTGGGAACCAGTAATTACTACTGATACTCTTCAAAGTTTTTTCGGTTGCGAAATGGCCTCGATTGTCATGGTGATACATGGTTACAACGCGTCTAGCAGCTTTAGGTACATACCATTTCAGCCCATCCGACGTTTTTCTGTACAACCTACTATTTTTCATTGTATAATCTTTATGAATTTGTTTTTCTTCGGCATCGCTTGGTTCTTGGGCAAGCACTTCAAGTAAGTATTGACAACGTTTGTCTTTTACTTGTACGGCCAAAATCCAGTCATCTCGTGTGATATCTACTTGGAGTATGCTGATCTCTTCTGTTTCCTTTGGTTCGTCTACAGGATTTCGACTCAGTGCATCCACATGTCCCATCTTCGTACCCGGTCGATGCTCAACAGTGAAATCGAATTCCTGTGTGATCAACCACCATCGTCCAATCCGAGAAATCAGATCACGTTTAGTCATTGCGGTCCTCAGGGCACTGCAGTCAGTTATGACCTTGAATTTCAAGCCCAATAGATACACACGAAATCTTTGCAATGAGTTGACTACAGCCAGGGTTTCCAATTCGAATGAATGGTATCGTTGCTCCTCTTTGGTTGTTTGTCGACTGAAATACTGTACAGGTTTTAACTTGTCGTCTGGTTGTTTTTGCACCAAGATCCCGCCAAGCCCTAATTTTGATGCATCGGTGTGTACTTCTGTTTCAAGTTTAGGGTCGTATATTGCTAGGGTAGGTCTTTCAACTAGAACCCTTTTTAGACGTTCCATGGCTTCTTCTTGTTCTTTTTCCCACTTAAATACGGCGTCCTTTTTCGTAAGTGAGGTCAATGGACGTGCTATCTGGGCGAAGTCTTTAACAAACTTTCTGAAATAGCTCGAAAGACCCAGAAATTGACGTATCTGATGAACATTCTTTGGCGTGGGAAAGTCTTCGACTGCTCTAGTTTTCGACGATCCAGGACGTAACCCCTCAGAGCTGATTTCCTGTCCCAAGTAATCGATTTTTGTCTGAAAAAACTGACACTTCTCCAGGCGCAGAGTAACTCCAGCTTGTCGGAAAACTTGGAACACATCTGCCAAGGCGATAAGACCTGACGTAAAGCTGGTGGATGGTACCAGTATGTCATCCATGTATGCCAAAGCAGTGGAAAACCTCATAGATCCCAGTATCTGGTTGATGGTCCTTTGGAATACTGCTGGAGCATTTACCAACCCAAATGGCATCCGCAGATACTCGTATTGGCCGTCTGGTGTTACAAATGAAGTCTTTTTCCTTGAATCATCTGCCATTCTGATTTGATGGTACCCACTAGCCATATCCAGTGTCGTGAAATACTTGCAACCTTTGAGAACCTCTAGATGATCGTCTACCCGTGGTAAGGGATAACAGTCTTTGATGGTTTTTGCATTCAGTGCTCGATAATCCACACACATTCTAGTCTCACCATTCTTTTTTTTTACTAAAATAATAGGGCTAGAATATGGTGAATTTGACTCCTGTATGACGCCGGCAGTCATTAATTCACTTACAATTTTTCTAACATTTTCCCGTTCGTGAAAAGACAGTCGATAGGGCCTATACGTTACAGGTTTATCGTCAGTCAGTTCTATTGACATCTCCGAATTTTTTATTTCGCCTAGCTCATTAATGTTTTGTGCAAAACAGTCTCGATATTTGTTCAATAATAGTAGGAGTTTTTGAATTTCAGATTCCGATACGTTATCGGCTACGTGACCTTCTAAATCCGACATATTGAACTTAGGTAGATGTAACTCATCAACTTTGTTCACACTTACCTCTGGAACTTCTGGTCTGCACGGGACTCCTCGAGCAACAACCATTTTCTCATGAACGCAAATGCTACTCGTTGACACGTTGAGAATAGGAATTTTCGCCTCGGCTGAAGAAATCAAGCAACTTGGGATCACGTATTCCTTTTCTGGTTTGTGGGACCTCCTGATGTCAACAAAAACTTCGCCATCGTAGTCCTCGTTGGACATACAACTCACAACTCCTATGCAGTTAGATGGAATTTCAATATTGGTTTTCGCAGTAAATGTAATTTTTCGAGGAGGCAAACGTTCAACTTCAGGTAGATCAGCCATCTCAGAGCTAAAAAGTCGTACACATCCTTTTTGAACTACTGTGATAGCATCCGCCTTATTAAGAACTGATCTTCCGACAAGAACTGGCATATTTTGCACGTGATCAGGTACAACAAAGATTTGAACGCTAGTGTTGAAAAGGTCCACTTTGAGTTCAACTTGGGACGTTCCCAAAACTTTTGTAATGCTTCCTCCATACCCTGTGAGGCACACGTTACTTTCTTTCCAGCGTATATTAGCACCGCGGGCGTCGCTTTCTCGAATCAGAACTACTTCACACCCTGAGTCTATGAGTCCCTTAAGTTCGTACCCATTAACGGAACATATGACATAATAGTCTTCAATCTCATTCGACTTCGTATTGCACAACATAGATACCTTTTGGTTTGATGATTTTTTATTTGGACATCTGTCAGCTAGATGACCTAATCTCTTACATGACGTACACTCAAGTCGTGGTTTCGGACAATTCCTCTGCATGTGGCCATATTGGTTGCAATTGAAACATTTATTTGGTCGGAGGGTATGCCGTGTGTTTGGTTTATACGAGTTATCATGTCGTCTTTCATGTCGTTTGAGAGAGTTCGTTCTGTCTCGATCCCTTGGCTCTCTAGTGGTTGTTAAAGTTGATAAGTAGTCTCTATACAAACTTTCTGGGTTGTCATATCGACCTACTTTTGCACCAGACTGTATAGCGGTATCGTGAATTCCATCTATTATCATGGCCACTGCATTTTTCCCAGATATGTTACATTGACGTAACAATTGCATTTTAGAGAAATAATATTCGGTCCAAGTTTCGTCTGGGAGTTTAGATCGATGAATAAGTTTTTTCAACGCTGTTGGGAAATCTTGATGATCTGGAAATGTTTGTGTCAGCATTTGTTTCCATTCACCCCAGGTATGTTTATAATTGTCCAGACTATTATACCATTTTTTGGCTAGACCCACCAATCTTGATTGCATATGATATACGGTTGTTTTCTCGTCCCATTTATTTATTTGTGCAAGTTGATCTATTTTGTCCAACCATTTGATACAACTGTCACTGGTATTGCTAGGATTGAATTCGGGAATGCAGTCGGGTTTAATGGACACTCTAATACTGCGTTCACTATCCTTTTGTGATAATTGCTCAACTAACTCCTCTAATTGTTTGATTCTCCTTTGTGAGTCATTTTCTGTGAAGCATCTAATAGAACAGCTGTCCTGTGCAACGTTTGCATCATGTACACGTTCTAATTCATTTGAATTTGCTGTAGAGTTACTGTATCTGCTGTTTAAATTACTCGATTCTGTCAAAATTGCACGATTTCTATCGAGAATATGTTGAGGTGAAACTATGTTTTCAGAAACGGGGGGCGTGTCTGAGCATAATACATGCACATCAGCAACGACAGTTCTCTCAGGACGTTCCTGTTGTCGTTTACGAGGTGTAACGTTTACATCAACTCGTTGATATGCCTGTTTTTGTCCTTTTGATTTATTACTTTTATAGGTACTTACGATTTTCCTGTGTCGTTTATTTTTTCTACTGTATCTCCCAGCACAGTCACTACTACTAGATGAACTTGATTCACTGCTTGATGACGTCGAGGAGCTAGAAGGGCTGTGTTTTCTTTTTGTCTGGGCATCTCTGATATTGATCACTACTCGATACGAAGTTATTTAATAAACACAACGAACTAATAAACACTATTTCACTGGTTACTTGGAGCACTAATTTTCCACAAGTCGAACTGATAAACACTATTTTACTGATTACTTGGAGCACTAATTTTCCACAAGTCTATCGGAATGCGAAAGTACTATCCCGCCGCTGCACTATAAACGAATGTAATTTAGTAATAATGAAACACACTTATTCAAACACGAAGTATATTGAGAGCCGATGCTTTTCTAACAAAATCGTTGATTCAACTGACTAGCGCATTCGTGATTACTTCACCCTTTCATCTATTGCTCATCACCCAAGCCCCGTCACCCGTGAGTCAACGGCGATAACATTTCTTCTCATCATTTCTTACAGGAGGTTGCGTTACAATCTTTTTTTTGTGTATGATTTTTTCTTATCAATAAAAGCAATATCATTATTATTATAATCTTATCAACTAAAATTTTCTATATAGTTGGGACGACTATCTTGTTAACTTTGGATGAATAAAAATGTTTTCGATCGGGTTTTTATCCTCTCAACTATTACCTATTACCCTCTTTATAAACGTATCCACCGAAACTTGTATGCACCTAGAAAGTTATTCCTTGTACATTTTGGGTTGGAACATAATATAGCTCCTATAAATAAGTCATAAAAAATATTCAGCAAATCTATCCTTGTCATTATCAAACATCATTCAAGCACAACGTCTTACTTTGTTCCATTAGTTCGACAGGTCATAAATTCACCCTTCTTCCAAACACAGACAGGCGTTGCCAGGTGATAGTAGAGGAAGTAGGGATAACTAACGATCCGGCAACATAGTTCAATATCAATTCAGCATCAGTTCAATATTTAGATAGAAATTAGTTTTGATGCCAGATATAACAAGGATGACGAAGACAAACTATAAAGTGGGTTCATATATGAGATGAATATTCATTATAATATATCGTAGCGCCGTCGCCGGATTAGTTTGTCAAGCCCAAGTGAACGCTGGCCTTAACGCCTGTTTCAAAAGCCATCACACTGAATATTTTCGCTCAGGCTGGAATGTGAAGATTTTTAGTCACAATTTTTTTGTTTAAGGAATGAATATAAATAGCTATTATTATACAAGAGAAAAAAGTATCAGATTTTAGCCCGAGAAATGAAATCTAATATTTTTCCCGTATATAATACACAACACGGAAAAAACGACGATTTGATATTGAAAAAAACACAATATCAACAATTCAAACAATTCAAAGAAAATTCGAATGTTCAATTCAATAATTTCACTTTTGATATAAAGGAAATGTAACTTTTGTATAAGAAAATATTCTATAAAAAAATAAATTTCTTCTTGTCTATATATATATATATATATATATATATATAAATATATATATATATATATATATAAAGGTAGAGATTTGAATCGACTGAACAGATTATGAAATGAGAGATTGTGTCGGGTTTCGCAGTCTGAGGAATAAAGTGTACTCTTTATTTCAGTTCAAGCTTTCGAGTCTATTTGGCTCTTCTTCAGGAACGCTATACAATCAAAAATCAATTCTTAAATATCTAAAAAACAGTATAAAGGAATTAACTTACGAAATGTGAGATTAAAATAAGAAGCTGCAAATTCTATATTTATCCATCACACTTGTATATCTTGTAATATTGTATAAAACTAGTAAAATATATATATATAAAATTGGGTAGAAGGGGTTTATAGTTCTCAATCGTTAAAATATACTGATATAAGTGACATTGGCAATGATTGATATGTATCGGGACACTGACATAAAACTACTGGTTTTTGAATAATCTATATGAAAACGAAGTTGAAAATAGTATATGAACCTTGCTGAATTTTATGAAAATGAAATTTGATGTTTCTCAAATTGAATTTGTACGAAAATTAGTGAATTATTTGAAATCTGTTGTTATTGTCTAGATGGAGTAAGTAAGTATATATTACGTTGAGACTTTCTATGTCTCTTCTTGAATTCATACAATCAGAATGTTTGAAAATATTAGTCATTTCTAAGAAAAGTCTTTTTTGTGAATTACTTGAGGAATCTAAAATTGTAACATTATTGAAATCAAATTTATGATCTCGATCGTGACTATGTTTCGTTAACATGCAAGTATTTTTATTTAATCTTATATCACTCTTATGAGAAGTTATTCTGTCTTTGAGTAGTCTGCCGGTTTGCCCAATGTACTTCTTATTACAATTACTGCATGGAATAGAGTAGATTACATTGGATTTATGTGAAATTGGATCATTGTCTTTGAGTTTGCTGAAAATATTTTTTATGTTTAATGTATTTCTGAATGAAATTTGAACATTTGGAATTTGTTTGAGGACCTTTTTGAGTTGAAAGGATAAATGATTGATATGTGGAATAGAAAAATAAGTTATCTGATTTGTATTGGGTGCTTCAGGTTGATTTATTTGTATGGTAGTTATGATAGATGATCTGTTGAAAATTAAACTGTTTATTAAACGAGGAGGGTATCTATATATCTATATATAGTTACGACCCTCTTTTACAATTCACAATTGAAAACGAAGACAGTGATTATAGTGTGCCTTTTTTAGACACTAAACTCATCAGAAGAACTGACAATACAATAATCACAACTTGGTATACAAAAGCAGGATCTTCAGGCAGATTTCTACATTTCGAATCATTTCATACAAAACAACAAAAAATCAATTTGATCCTAACGATGAAAAATCGAGTATTCAAAACAACCCATCCTACCATGAGAATGCAAAATTTAAAAAAATTAAGTCATCTTTTCATGAATTGTGGATACCCTCCTCGTTTAATAAACAGTTTAATTTTCAACAGATCATCTATCATAACTACCATACAAATAAATCAACCTGAAGCACCCAATACAAATCAGATAACTTATTTTTCTATTCCACATATCAATCATTTATCCTTTCAACTCAAAAAGATCCTCAAACAAATTCCAAATGTTCAAATTTTATTCAGAAATACATTAAACATAAAAAATATTTTCAGCAAACTCAAAGACAATGATCCAATTTCACATAAATCCAATGTAATCTACTCTATTCCATGCAGTAATTGTAATAAGAAGTACATTGGGCAAACCGGCAGACTACTCAAAGACAGAATAACTTCTCATAAGAGTGATATAAGATTAAATAAAAATACTTGCATGTTAACGAAACATAGTCACGATCAAGATCATAAATTTGATTTCAATAATGTTACAATTTTAGATTCCTCAAGTAATTCACAAAAAAGACTTTTCTTAGAAATGACTAATATTTTCAAACATTCTGATTGTATAAATTCAAGAAGAGACATAGAAAGTCTCAACGTAATTACTTACTCCATCTAGACAATAACAACAGATTTCAAATAATTCACTAATTTTCGTACAAATTCAATTTGAGAAACATCAAATTTCATTTTCATAAAATTCAGCAAGGTTCATATACTATTTTCAACTTCGTTTTCATATAGATTATTCAAAAACCAGTAGTTTTATGTCAGTGTCCCGATACATATCAATCATTGCCAATGTCACTTATATCAGTATATTTTAACGATTGAGAACTCTAAACCCCTTCTACCCAATTTTATATATATATTTTACTAGTTTTGTACAATATTACAAGATATACAAGTGTGATGGATAAATATAGAATTTGCAGCTTCTTATTTTAATCTCACATTTCGTAAGTTAATTCCCTTATACTGTTTTTTAGATATTTAAGAATTGATTTTTGATTGTATAGCGTTCCTGAAGAAGAGCCAAATAGACTCGAAAGCTTGAACTGAAATAAAGAGTACACTTTATTCCTCAGACTGCGAAACCCGACACAATCTCTCATTTTATATATATATATATATATATATATATTTTTTTTTTCGGGAAAAATGTAATTTCACAAAAAGTGACATTTTGATACCTGTCATCAGAGATAGAATGTCAAACTTTTTTTCCGTCACAGAAATAAAACTTTTTCAATTGTTGGACACCAATGGACACTAATCAAAATACTTTTTTTTGGGGCACTCGACACTGATGAAAAAGACCGCCAAATCTGGGTTTCTGATATTTCCAATATTATTATAAAAATATTTCAGAGCAATAATTCGATTTCCTATAATATCGTTACAAAAAATTTTCGAGAGTAATATATTACTGATAATTACGAATTCTTTGAGGATATCGAATCAAGAAATCTTTATTTTTACATCATAAACAGATACTCAAGCGTATTATACACAAAATGTCTTTATGGTTTCACGATTTTTTCGAAATTTATTGAATCACAATTGAATGTCTTTCAAAAACAAATTGGGTACATGAAGTTGAAAAGCGTACTGATATGACTCTTTATTCAAGTTTTACCATGAAAATATATGTAGAACGTTTTGAGAGTTTTGCTAATTTTTCTCTCTAAAGGTTACCAAAATACTTCAAATTTCTAACTTTATAACATTAAAAACCTTAGTTTAATGAGGTTCTTTACAAGATTCATTGCATTTGGTGAGAATTGGCAAATTGAAAATTTGCGCTATATTTCGAACACAACTGAGGAGAAAAAGAGGAGGAAAATTTGTTTCTGTTTAACATACTTCTTTTGTTTGTTTTGTTTGGAGAAATGGCATATCTATTAACAGTCGTACAAATTCCATACTTGTTGACTGGGGAAAGACACGTCTAGACTCCGTCTTCTGAATCGTGTTCATCTTGGGTAAGGGTTTGTCCGTAAGCATTAATGCCTTTTTGATATCGAAGGAAATTTGCTCAATAGAATAGACTTTATGATGCTTTTGCATCGAAAAATACATGTTTCCCACTTTTTTCTTTGGTGAAATCTGGATTTTTGAAATACCCTTTTGACATTTTGGTAATGTGATATTCTTAAAGTATAGAAGTTGTTTGAAATGAGTACCAGCAGCCGTCTGTAGGACTTTAAGTAACGGAGATTGCCCGTAAGGCCATTTAGGCATCGGAAACTGCTTAACTATGTTCTTTGACATTGAAACGAACCCCCTGATACCGGTTTCATCGATTTGGACACTCGATAGCAAAGAATTTTGCCAAATGGATCATATATGAGATCGAAAATTCCAAGTTTTTTCTAATTTCCAGCTGAAATCTGGATTTTTGGCATGTAATGCCCTTTGGTTGTATGATATTCTTAAATATAGACAAAGTTGTTTAGAATGAGTACCTGCAGCCGTCTGTAGGACAACAAATAATGGAGATAGCCAGTAAGGCCTTTTAGGCATCGGAAATTGCTTAATTATGATTATTGACATTGAGACGAATAAACTGACACCGGTTTCAGCGGAATCGGAAGTTGGAACCGGAAGTTGCAGATTTGGACAGTCGATGGCAAAGAAATGTTTCCAAAGGAATTCAGTGTTGGTGTCTTTTTCACCTATGATATCGAAAATTGCATGTTCTTCTATTTTTTCGCTGAAATCTGGATTCTTTGCACACCCTGTATATCACCCATGGCAGACATGTTCTTTATTGCTGCACACCCTGTATATCCCCACTGACATTTGACAGATCGGAAGTTGATAATAATTTTCATTTGTATTGATGTCTTCATTCCTCAAAACCGCAAACCCTGTATGTCCTCCATTGTAGCGTTATTTTCTTCAATGTTACATACCCTGTATACCCCCATTGCCATTTGTAACATTGCGCTCATTTACAGTGTCCTGTTCCAATGATTAGATAATTCAGCTAGTGGCTCATAGGTGGCTCTTTGTGTTATAACTATAACTTTTATGTTATTGTTGTTATGTTATACGATGAAACGAGCGCTTATCTTTCTGTGGTTTCTACTGATAACACGACTCTCTTGCACCCAAAACATTCTATGTTTTTAAAGCTCGGTTTGTTTTTGCGCACTTTTATCAGTCTAAGGGATCTGTCGATGCTCCGTCTTTCTCAGCTTTCGACTACGTCACACACGTCTCTTGCACCAGTCGGCTAGCAAACTTAGTTGAGAATACATGGTCAATCTGCTGAGGAAATCGCAAAGATAACTGTTATATGTGATTTCCAAAATTTTTTTTGTGGATAATGGTACATATCGATTGAAGTAGTGTTGACAATTGTATTGTAAGAGATGTTCTAGACTCCGTCTAATACCTTATTGATGGTTCGTATCTTGGCTAAGAACTTCTCTATGTCGGTAATGTAGATCCAATACTTACCGACGGCCTGTCTCGACAATGTCAATCGGAGTGAAACTGTTGACAACCGTTTACCACCATTTTTCCATTATTAAATTTCACCATTATTATTATTATTCGCGCAATAATATTTTATTTTCACCAAGCGCGCTCGCTCTCTGCGGTTACTGATAACACTCAAGTCAACAGCTCGATACGAAATCATAGTCGGTTCACGGGAAATACCTTTGTAGACTTTCTTGATCATATGCATATAGGTAAACATTAGAGTTTGTGTTATTGTGAAGCACTCATGTGGAACGAATGTTTGATCGCTTCCGTTTCATCTTTTTGCTTCTGTAATTCGCTCTTTTGATTTTTTTCAAACGTCACTTCGTTTATCGTTCAATTTCTTCTTACAGTGAACGTCTGTGCTTAGAAAAACTACCCACAGATCCATCAACATGGCGGTTTATCTTGTATGTGGAAAGTCAAAAGTCGCACTGCTAAAGAAAATTTCGCTCCCTAGTTTAGAACTTTGTGCTGCCGTACTATTGTCAGATTTATTGAAAGCAGTTTTAAATATTTTTTAGTCTGAATTGAAAATCGGTGAAATCAGCTCCTCAAAAATGGCACTTTCCTGTCTGTTAGGGTGAGTCACGTTCAAGAAAAAAACCTCCATCTTGTTGGTATTATGTGACTTCAGAGAATCCCGCTGACCCCACATCTGGATGAAAATTGCCACTAGATTTGCTAAACGATAAACTGTGGTGGAAAGGTTCTGTAACACTAATAATTATTCAAGATAGATAATTTTACAAAACAAATGGATTTTATTGTAATTGGCAAGTTTAGGCCTTCGACTATTAGTTGGCTTGTCGAACAAAGTTGCAAGTTACAAAAAAAATTTTTGAAGTGCCCCTCTCAGATTACCGTAGGAGATGAGACACTGACTAGCTCAGTGGGCGGTGGGGTGAGTAAGGTTGGCTAGTAAATAAAATATTTCATAGTCACTTGGTAGCCTGGTACATTTAATGAGGTAGAAACAATCATGGATTTCATGAATATCCTTCACACACAACACTAAATTTGATTACATGCAGTTGAATCAAGTTGAATTAAATTTTACTAAAATATATTTAATATTTATTAAATATTACTACTGAATGTGGTATTTTGCTCTTTGTCAGCAAGTAGGGAAAGAAGGAAAATATGTATCAGCGCATAGCTACTTTTACCTTGGTGATCACCTTGGTTTACATGCTCTTCTGAGCTTCAATTACCAGCATACGCATTTAAAAATAATCAGTATAATTCTACGCTGATCAAAACCAAACAAATTCATCCGTAATCAGAGCCCTGTGGATATATTGCGCTATGGATGGTGACTTCCAATTCCTGGTCGCCTTCTCTACTTTCAGCGTATCATCAAACTAACTGAGATCTCTTACCGGATATTTGGCTTGAAGTCAAATGTTTCTTTGAAGTGTCAGAGAGTTCTTAATTTGCAAAACCAAATTCACTGGTGTATACAGGAATCTTCACCTGGTACCATCGCATACATAAAGAAGATTTTCTCCATCCGAATACTCATTCCTCATCGAAACTGCACCATTCAACAAACGTCAAATTTACATCAAAGTTTAACTGGAAAAACTAGAAGCCCTTGGATGGTATGTGGGCTATCTTGAGTAGTAACAAGGAAAAGTAGTGACTGGAGTCAAGAAATGATCCCTCTTTGGAGGAGTACTTTTGCTCACCAACTACAGAGCCAAATATATAATCGAACCAGCATCCAAATAATCCCAACAGAGTCAGAAAATAGCCAAAATTCTGCCAAATATCGAATTAGGTTCGTCTTGAACTTTTCACTACCTCTCAGAGCACGAAGAAATTCCCCATTTTTCTTCTCACTTCTTCAAAAAAAAAGCTTGACTTTTGAAAGGATGAGTTAAACGTCACGTCCTGGCGCGGGGAATACAATAGATATTTGAATTATCAACATTGTGTTTGAAACTTT
Organism: Zygogramma bicolorata; assembly: GCA_032362365.1. Lineage (NCBI taxonomy): Eukaryota > Metazoa > Arthropoda > Insecta > Coleoptera > Chrysomelidae > Zygogramma > Zygogramma bicolorata. Next base: position 88,989 of record JAVJAQ010001558.1, on the reverse strand, counting down.
CCATCTTTCCATCACATTTTCCAATTATTTTACTTCTCAATCGAATAGGTTAGGTTTCGTGGAAAGCGGTAATTTACCATATTTACAGTATTTACACCTCGTACCTTTAGAATTTAACATTTCAATAACCAGGAGCATGCGCATTACGATTGCGAAGCGGTTACCACAGATTTTTCACCCAGAGTTGTGTCTACCAACTAAGATGCTTGAAGAGAACATTATTGTCAGCACTTATCCACGATCAAACGACCGGTCATCCGAGCGTTTTTAGCTCACAGATAATCATGCCTTCAACTATGTTAGCGGAACCGTCATTCTACAATCAGCTGTTTATAGATTGAAAAATAAACATTGCCTCTAGGTGAAGAGGTACAATAATTGATGAATGATTTATTTTCCAGGTTATTCTGTCATGAGTGATAAATAGATGTCAAATAGGTAAATAACGACGAGTGGAGTTATGATTAATGATTGGACATTTTCGGGTTTCGTGAAGGAACGAATGAACAATCTTTACAAGACGGTAATAAGTATGAATAAGTTCGTAAAACAAGTATTAGATTGTAACTGATACCAGGCGGGCGGGTATCACAAATATCTAGATTCTTCTCGTGAAATAAAAATGAAGTGTAACAACTCCCCCTCTACTCCCAAGAGATTTACCCGTAAATCTCTTTTAAGCTATGGCTCACTAAATACAAATGCAAAAAGAAAGGTTTAGTTTCCTAACCATATTTCATAAGTGAGGCTTAAAACGCCTAACAACAAATCGCCTCCAGTTTGTTGTCGTTGCACCTTGGTAAAACAGTGAACAAATTGTTCGACCGGTACCGGTAAGCTGTTGCTGGCTCCCTCCACCTGAAGCAAAGACAAGAGTGGCCGTCCACAACCGAACTCAGATCAGGCGATCTTCTCGCTGCTCGATGTTCATGCTGCGCCGTTGATACACCTGATACCACTCGTCCCCGAGTTCGACGATGGACTACCCCACTCATCCCCACAGCAGAAATGGAGAAACCCCACAAGAACCCACCTGTGGAAACAAAAACAGAAAAGAATTTAATATACGCAAATAATAGAGAAAGAGACAGCCAATTGTCCACATCAATTGGGGTGAAATATAGCCCTCACCAAGCTGAAAATGGCTAAGCCACAAAGCCCCCAAAAAAAGTTCAGAGATCCTCCTGTGTGTGATACCGCGAGCAAATCCTCAGTCGCGACGAATCCATGGAGCTCAGGATCCCCCAGTAGTGCCGCCCGACCGCTCTTAGGCGAGCTTCACACGCTGACCGGCCTAGGCCTCCACGCTAGCGCAGACGACACCCCCCAAGTTCACCCTTCCATGGCTTCTGCTTGATAGGTCAAGCTGCCGGACTGAACTATACTCGCGCCCATCACACCAGGTCTCCTACAAAACAAAAATGGACAGACACTCTTCCATACAGAGTGTATGTGAGGCTCGAAATGCTGCTAACAAACCACCTCGAGTTTGCCGTCCTAGCACACCTAAACAACATTCTACGTAGGAGAACGGGAGGTTTAAAACCCTGATTACAAACCACCTCCAAGCGTGCTATCCCTAAATCTAAAAAATACCAAGTAAAACCCAATCCCGTACCCTGAACAACAGCTCCACCAAACGAGAGAATCAGATACAAATCAAACCGAAGAAACATACAGTGATAGGCCAGTCGTCTACTGAAATTCGGCAGCGAAGCTCCATATCATTAACGTACAATGACAGGCCAGTCGTCCACTGAAACTCAGCAGCGAAGCTCCATGTCATTAACATACAATAACAGGCCAGTCGTCCACCGAAACCCAGCAGCGAAGCTCCATATCAAAATATCTTCAAACAACACATAACAACATAAAAACATCAAAGAACGCCAGATCATAGAAGAAAATGTGGTAGCTACGAATCACTTCAATAGCAAAAAAATTCAACATTTTCCAAGATGATCAAATTCTTCAATTAATCGTGGCCTCATGTGCGAACTAAGTGAGAATTTTGGATGTAGGTCTCAATGCACCAACAGTGATGTAACTGTCGTGGGTAACGGATGATGTTATGATCCACCCACTATCTGGGGACGTGCCAAGTCCAAGTAGCTTCACACAAAAGTGAGGGACAACCAGATTTTGCCCCAAACATACAACAAAAGACACATTGATGAAATCACCAGTAAGTTCAATCTCTGCTCGAATAGCCAATCAATAATCCACCCAGTGGTATTTTCTCACGAACAAGAAAATTCAATAAAACGAAAGTGGTCTCAATAATCCCCCATAAAGGATATGCTAAAATTTACCCAAACCATAACACTACGATAAAACGATTCTTGCACCCAATGCATAACTACCACTTCCGATATGACTTCGAACAAAGCTTCAACCCACTGAAGAAACCGCCAATATCTGACAAGACACAACACTACACAAATTCGGTTTCCAATTCCATTTTAAGTGGTCATTATTCATCTGTATCCGTATCTGAAGCCTCAGGTTCCATATCGGGAGGATGAGCCTTGAGGTCCTTAACATGCCAAGTACCCTTAGACCTACCATCAGCGTCAACCAGCTCATACGTTACTGGTGAAAGTTTACTTTTCACAATAAATGGACCAACAAATTTCTGAGCAAACTTTGAGGTGAAATTTTGTACCGCATCCGAGATAACATAGTTCTTGCGATATACGCGTGCGCCAACTGGAAAAGATTCTGGTCGTCTCCGTAAGTTGTAGCGATTTGCGGAACGAGAATGAGCCAACTTCAATCGCTTCGCCACGTCTCGAAAAATGTTACCATATTCCTCAACAATAGCCGCTTTACTAGGGGGTTGAACATCTTCAGAGTCGATATCGGGTTTTCGATACCCGTCACCAGTAGGCACATGTTCTCGTCCGAAATTAACGAAGAAAGGTGTGAGACCAGTCGTCTCGTGTACAGCTGTTCTAATTGCGCATCCTACTTTGGGAAGTAACGTATCCCACTTCTTATGGTTATCGTCGATATAGCAAGACAACATAGTCTTGAGTACCTGATTTACTCTTTCCACTGGATTAGCTTGAGCATGATACAAGGGAGTAAATCTGACGGTAACATTATATGTCTTACATAAATTCTGAAATAAATTCGAGCGGAACTGAACTCCGTTATCACAAAGTAGGTATTCCGGACATCCAAAAATCAAAAATATTTGCTCCTCAGTGATACGCGTTACAGCAGCTGCTGTTGCAGTCCTCAAAGGGAAAAACAAAGAAAACTTACTGAAGGTGTCAGTAATGACGTAAATGAATTTATAGCCTTGAGAAGAACGCGGAAGTGGCCCAAATAAGTCTACACTAATCATTTGCCACGGAACGTGTACGTCTGGGTGTTTACCCATAAAACCAGGTGGCGCTTTCAAAACAGGCTTCCTAGTAAGACAGACTGGACACTTCCTAACGTAATCGGCGACATCCGAGCGCATCTTAGGCCAATAGTACCTGTACTTAAGACGTTCGAATGTTTTAAAGACACCTGAATGACATGCAACAGTGCTATCATGATGTTGGCTGATAACTTCTTTACGTTTCTCTTTCGGGACTACCAATTTCCAAAAATCTCCTGTATCTCTCAACGCTGGGTACTTACAGTCCACATATTTGTAGAGCTTATTGCCCACTAATCGCCACTGCGGAAATTTCAAAGGATCTCGACGGACACTCAAAGTCATCCGATTATACCACGAATCCTTAACATTCTCAAAAACTTCAATTAACGATATTTCGGGGACGGCTCGAGATAATACATCAGGAACGACTAAATTTTTACCTGGACGATGCTGAATTTCGAAATCGAATTGCTGCAATCTGACAGCCCAACGCGCTAAACGACCGGTAGGTTCCCGCAAGTTGTTTAACCATACCAGACTGTGATGATCCGTATAAAGTGTGAATTTATAGCCTTCCAGATAGGCTCGAAGTTTCTCGATGGTATAAAGCGCAGCAAGACATTCACGTTCGGTCGTACTGTAGTTTCGCTCTTGACGAGTGAGAGATCTACTAACATAACAAATTACATGTTCACCGTCATCAAACATCTGTGAGAGGACACCGCCGATCCCGTACGCCGAGGCATCCGTCTGAACTAAAAAGGGTCGAGTAAAATCTGGACAAGTGAGTATCGGAGCCGAAACTAATGCATCCTTAATGCCGGTGAAAGACTTCTGACATTCCTCCGTCCAAGTCCATTTTCGGTTCTTCGACAACAAGGCTGTCATTGGTGCTACCAAGCTCGAAAAATTGGGAATGAACCGACGATACCAAGAGGCAAGGCCTACGAGGCGTCGAATCTCAGTAGTGTTCTTGGGAGGCGGAATGTTTAAGACGGCCGATACTTTATCGGGGTCCACATGAAGGCCCTGACTGTCAACCACATAACCAAGGTAATGTAACTCTGGTCTACAAAAAGAGCACTTCTCTTTCGAGACAGTTAGACCTGCCTTATGGAATCGCTCGAAAACCTCACGCAAGAGCGACAGATGGGACTCAAAGTCTTGTGTTACCAAAATTACGTCATCGAGATAAACAAATACATTTGGCTCCAAGTCAGCTCCTAATACTCTATCTATGAGCCTCTGAAAGGTAGCTGGAGCGTTACAAAGACCGAAGGGCATTCTCTTGAAGTGATATAATCCACGTCCAGGTATAGTGAACGCGGTATATTCGCGAGATTCGGGAGATATCGGAACTTGCCAGTACGCAGACTTGACATCGATCGAGCTGAGATATGTCGCGTTTCTCAGTTTGTCCAAGATAGAGCTTATATAGGGTAACGGATACGCATCCTTCTTGGTCACGCGGTTCAACTGTCGGTAATCAACGCAAAAACGATATTCTCCATTTTTCTTTGGAACTAACAGAACTGGACTTGACCAGGCAGATTCTGAAGCTTCGATCACATCGTTTTCCAACATCTCCTTTACAGCTTTATCGATGTGAAGTTGCATAGCTGGAGAGACGCGATACGCCCTTTGTTTGATCGGTTCGGAAGATGTTACGATTTTATGTTGAACCATTGTTGTACAACCTAAAGAATTGCCCTGCAATGCAAAATACTCGCTAATAACCTCATCCAAACGACTTTTCTGTTCCGCATTCAAAACTTCCTTGGAGATTACCGGACTAACTGAATTTAATTTGGGACTAGGGTGTTCAAACTCCCAACAACTTCGTTTCAAATCAGGAATAATACCCATGGATACCCAAAAATCCACGCCTAAAATAATGGTATGATTCAATTCGGGGATAATCAGTACCTCAATAGTTCGTACCCTACCTTCTAAATTAAATGGTACACTCGCTATTCCGACTACCTTACAATGTTCGTCGTTCGCTACCTTGCAAGACGTGATCTGAGAAGTACTCAGTCTAATTCCCAGGTTTCGTAATATGGTCCAACCAAGTCCCCCTATAATTGTCCTATTACAACCGCTATCCAACAGAGCTTTAAATTTCACCCCTAAAACATCAACTTCCAGGTAAGGTCTATTATCCCCCTCACAATGTGACATGATATAGTCAAGAACCGGATGTAGGTTACCAGAACTGGTGGTCGCTGAAGGCAAATTTTCAGAGCACACTGGGCGACCAGTTAGTGGCTCCTCCGATCGTTTCCCGAACAAGAAATACAATCTCTCCTTGTCACTCCTTGGGCTCCACATCGGAAACAATGCAAGCGGCGAGGTTGGGTGCAATTCGACCGCAGGTGACCAGGTTGTCCGCAGTTCCAACAACGAGCTGGTTCTGAAGACCGCTCCACTGGTGTCGAACTAACGGCGGTGGATACAACACCTCCAACTTGCTGAACCGATCGATCAGTAGAGACACCAATCGTCGAAACTCTCGGCTGACTCGCACGATGGTATTCCAGGCCAGGCTCTACGGTATATCGAGGTGAGACTACAGGAGCTCTATACTCTCGAGCGCTCAAATGAACTTCTTCAATTTCCCGACCGACAGAGATCAAAGAACTCAAAGTAGTGATACCTTTTCCAGCGAAGGATACTTGAATGTGGGGTAACATTTTACCGCGAATGAAATTAACACGGGTTTCCTCCCTAGGCTTATTAGACAATTTAGAAAAGAGGTTTTCCATATAGGCGACGTAAATTGTTACAGACTCTGTATCCCCTTGGGTCCTACGTTTGAGTGTGTCCCATATTCGCTCCTCATAATTCCTTGGCAAAAAGCTCACTCGAATCGAGTTCACAAAATCATCGTAGTCGCGAATTTGATTTCTAGCGAATCTAAACCATACCGAAGCATCACCTTCTAACAACTCTACCAATGAATCAAGCATTTGTCCCTTAGAAACGTTTCTAGAAATTCTCATTTCTTCCAACTTTTCGATAAAGTCCGTAACGCTGGAAGAGCCATCGAATCTTAACCTCCAACGACTAACGTCAACAAATTTTGAACCGGACTGATCTCCACAAGGTGTGTGATTTGAGTAAAAAGGCCTCATTCCAAACTGTTGGTCGAAGTTATGGGTCTGACTCATTGGGTTAAACTCGTGTCTGGGATCAAAGATGGTTGAGTTATGTGGCATCGTGTTAAATGTTGCGCATTGAGTATCGAATGAACCACCATTCCTATTATAGCTCGAGCCTTGGGAAAATTTACTCATGTCTGACTGGAAGTTATTCGTCAGACGAGGAGGGGTGCATTGCCTAAGAGAAATGTCCCTTAACTTTTCGACTAGCTTGTCAGGAACGACAGTGACGTGTTTCGGTTTTGACAAAATTCCATCAAATCAATATCAGTAGCTACTGGATTAGATATGGTAACAGGAACCTGCTCAGCAGTATGGTGTGATGAAGATAATTCAGGTATCAGAGGATTAGCCTCATCCAATATCGACTGACTCTGCAAATGTACCGGTTGATCTAAAATTCCCGACTCATTTGTATTAGCGGAACTAGCCCTCTTATTCTTTGCATATACCTCTCCTAAAGAATTACGTGTCTCCTCTACTATTGCTAACAATCTAAATTTTTCAGTCTCGATATCTGCATTAGGAGGCTTGATTCTCGTTAAGCGACCAAGAACATGACCAAGTCGTGTTCCAATACGTTTATATTCATTTTCTAAATTTTGAATATTAATATCTTGGATATCACCCACCAATTCCTCCAATTTAGAAACACAAACCGTAATTTCATTATTCGGATCATAACTCACAGCACCTGAGCTAACATATCCCTCGAGCTCACGGCTCAAAGCCTGTCTCAACAAAGCACGCTTCTCTTGAACTGTACCATTACCCAAACTTGAACCACGAATCAACAATTCGTAAGTCAGTTCGTCTCCAAGTAATCGGTTAACGTCCATCTTATCACAATGCAACAAAATAATTTACCCACCCTGTAAAAGAGGTATACCGAACTCTACGTTCAACTATTGATTCGCCAAACTAAATCTTAATATCGGGAACTGATTATTTATTGAACTCTTTAATTTATTTATTTATTTTTTTAAATCTTCAAGCTATATTCCTGAAAAAAACCCTTCCCCTTCCCGGAGAGAAAAAAAATAAATGAAAATAAACTACCACGTTGAATCACCCTGTATGACTCCAAAAAAAACGTCTAATAGTGAACAACGAATCCAACTACTATCTACCACTTTAAGAAAACAAAGTCTACAGCAGTTCAGCTCGTATCGCTAGACTTTTATGGAAACCGAAAATATGAATGGGTATGGAATTATGAAAGCACTTACTAACCACCCCTGTATACTATAAAAAAAATTTACAATAAAAAAAATTCGAATGTGCAATATTGATCCACCCTGTATTGCATCCAAATTCGAAACAAAACAACCTATCAAAATTTCATTGATCTCTAATGTCACCCTGTACAGGCAGCACAGCGTTTAAAATGGAGTAATACGAAATAGAGCAGAAAATAAGTGACTAGCCCTGTATGAATGAATTATGATCAAACAGATGCAGCTTGGTGGACTACTACAGCTCAAAGTTAATTTTTCATTTACTTAACAGTAGTCAAAAGAAAATAAAAATTATTAGAAAACTGCATCAAACTCTGCACACTGTAAAGAGACCACCCTGTAATATTTAACAATAATTTTGTTCTGATCTATTACCGAAGTCAATATTACTATATCGAACAACCACCACCAAGTATTCGCACTGTGGCTGGCGCAGTTAAAAAAAAGGGGGAAAAAATATCACCCTGTATAATGTATAAATGTTTGACCAAAATGTTTGAATCACCCTATATGATTTTCAACAATCGATAGCAAAAACACCCTGTACAATATCAATAAACCTATCTAATAAAGAACCCCTTCCCAAATCTTAGGTGGTAGGTACCACACTGTATGGGGTGAAGTGAATAAAATCGAGAATGTTCTCCGAGTATTTGCTCAGTGCGTGGAGCATTTGCTGAAAACGACGTGAATAAAAATGAGTCCGACCTGCCGAGTAAATTCTCCAACTATCGGACAAACTTGAGAATTTACTCGGATGCAAAAAGTGAAAATTTGCTCGCGTGAGAATATTCTTCATTTGTTTTTCTGTTATACATGTTTTTATGTTGGAACTTCCACATACAGCTGCCGACACTGGGTCTTTTCGCAGTTTAGGTTGATGAATTGAGTCGTCAGGCATATAACATGTCGTCGAGTGATGATGATAGTGTACACGAAGTGGAAAAAAAGTTTGATAAGGCTTTGTTTGTGAAAATTGTTGCCAAGAATAAAGTTGTGCTTGACAAATCGAAAGTCCCGTCGGTGATTACAGCAAAAAAAGAAGCGTGGCGGTCAATAACTGTGAAGTATAACATAACGCCGCCAGTGGACCTGAACTGTCTACTTCGCAACTGTCAAAAATGTTAAATAACATGAAGCTCAGGATCAAGAGGAAAACTGATTTGAAAGCTACTGGAAATGAGCCAATAAAGCTGAGAGATTGGGGGAAGCAATTTTTGGAAATGTTAAATATCAAGGACAGTCCTGTTTTTTGTAAGGTGCCAGGTAGTGTTGTTGCCAGAATAAGCAGAACAACCACTGCAATGGATGTATGTGATGACGAGGCGAGACCATCTCACGAAGACATTAGCCAAACATCGTCCAAACAACGAATGGATATATCGGAAAAAATAAGAAAAAGTTCAAAGAAAGTATCAGAATATGAAAGCGAAAGTAGCAAGGACTTGTCTACTCCACAACTCCAACGTATAGTTTTGCTACAACAAATGAAGATAAACGCAATGAGAATGGAACGAGAGAAAATTAAATTAGACGAGGTGAAAAAAAAACCTTCAGTGATCAATCAACTCAAACTTGTGTTGCATATTGTGGTTAGAGTACTATATTTGAAAAATTATGAGAATCAAATAACAGAAATTGGATTTTGGGATTTTGTTATTTCCTTTTTAACATACATAGATTTGATAAGTATATGTATTGCATGTTAGTATTACATATTGAGGTGTTGTAACATACGTTGTCGCTTTTCTTCTCCACACAACTTTGTACTTGGATTCTCATCTGGAGCAGTAATGAGTTCATCTTCATTGTTCTCCTCATTATTTGCAATGTCTACATCATATACGTCATTCAAGTGCTTACCTACATTATGTAAAATAGCACATGCAAGAATAGTCTTAGGCACTTTGTCGAAGGAAACTCTTACACAGTTTCCTAGAATAGGAAATCGGATTTTCAACTGCCCGAACACTCTCTCTATAACCACTCTTTCCCTTGCATGATGTAAGTTAAAATTGACCTGTTGTGCGGTGTGAGGAGGTTTGAACGGTGTTATCAGCCAAGGTGCAATACCGTATCCCGAGTCCCCTAGCAAACAAACAGAGCCATCAAATTGAGATATTACTTCTCGCACAGCAGATTGCCGCCATATCCTGGCATCATGAACGCTGCCTGGCCACTCCGCACTCACGCTGGTGAATTTCTCATCGGCATCACAAGTGGCCTGTTCATCACCGAACAAGCTTGGTTTCTTTATTTCAATGTGAGTGCAGTCAAGCGCCCCTATGACCGTGGGGAGATTAAATCGGGTTTGCCACAAAAGTTTTGCTTCATTCACTTCTTGTACCGTACTTGGAAACTTGATCCAGTTTGGTACCTCATTCACTATTCTATCCAAAACCTCATAAATAGTTTTACATACCGTTGTACGGTGTACCCCGAAGTCCTCAGCAATGCCGCTTTGAAAGACTGGATCAGCAACATACCGCAGAAAAATCTCCATCTTAGTCAGAGATGACAGAGCACCGCCACGAGTCTCATAACTTTCTGGCATAAATACTCGTGTGAGGAATTCAACACTGTTGGTCTCAAACCTCAAGAGCTGTTTACTATCGCTTATTTTCCTTCTCTCCTTATACACTTTTTCCTCACGTACGTTCATAAACATCGCCATGATTCAAACTGACCGAAAGTGAGCTTGGGTTGGACTAGACTCCAAATACTTTGAGAATATACTTTGACAAAGAGTTGTTACTCCTTTTTATTCACATATATTTGGAGCAAAAACTCTGGTGCCCGGGAAAATGAAGCAAATACTCACCATAGTAAATTCTCCGTTTTTATTCAACTAACACTGAGTAAATTCTCAAAATAATTTGAGTTTTAGCATTTACTCAGCTTTATTCACTTCACCCATGATATTCACTTATTTTCTTCAGAAAAGAGTATAAAAATAACGCGAAAAGAAAAAAAGCATGTAGACAAAATTTGCAAAAAAAGTATTCGCTGAGGAAAGAAAACTGTTATCAGCCTTACGCAATGAATACGGACAACCCTATATACATATGCAATGATTCCACGAATCACCCTGTACGGCACCAGATCACAACTGCAGTAGCTTAACTAATATCACTTGAAATAAGTAAGTATAAGATTACTTATGTTATCAAAATGAGAGTAGAAAATAAATATATCAAAAGTGTGTCAATTGTGAAGGAGAAGAAAAAAAATGCCACCAAGCTCACCCAAAAGCCAACTGAAATGGAAAATTGGGCGCCATTTTGTGCACTAATGATTATTCAAGATAGATAATTTTACAAAACAAATGGATTTTATCGTAATTGGCAAGTTTAGGCCTTCGACTATTAGTTGGCTTGTCGAACAAAGTTGCGTTACAAAAAAAATTTTTAAAGTGCCCCTCTCAGATTACCGTAGGAGATAAGACACTGACTAGCTCAGTGGGCGGTGGGGTGAGTAGGGTTGGCTAGTAAATAAAATATTTCATAGTCACTTGGTAGCCTGGTACATTTAATGAGGTAGAAACAATTATGGATTTCATGAATATCCTTCACACACAACACTAAATTTGATTACATGCAGTTGAATCAAGTTGAATTAAATTTTACTAAAATATATTTAATATTTATTAAATATTACTACTGAATGTGGTATTTTGCTCTTTGTCAGCAAGTAGGGAAAGAAGGAAAATATGTATCAGCGCATAGCTACTTCTACCTTGGTGATCACCTTGGTTTACATGCTCTTCTGAGCTTCAATTACCAGCATACGCATTTAAAAATAATCAGTATAATTCTACGCTGATCAAAACCAAACAAATTCATCCGTAATCAGAGCCCTGTGGATATATTGCGCTATGGATGGTGACTTCCAATTCCTGGTCGCCTTCTCTACTTTCAGCGTATCATAAAACTAACTGAGATCTCTTACCGGATATTTGGCTTGAAGTCAAATGTATCTTTGAAGTGTCAGAGAGTTCTTAATTTGCAAAACCAAATTCACTGGTGTATACAGGAATCTTCACCTGGTACCATCGCATACATAAAGAAGATTTTCTCCATCCGAATACTCATTCCTCATCGAAACTGCACCATTCAACAAACGTCAAATTTACATCAGAGTTTAACTGGAAAAACGAGAAGCCCTTGGATGGAATGTGGGCTATCTTGAGTAGTAACAAGGAAAAGTAGTGACTGGAGTCAAGAAATGATCCCTCTTTGGAGTACTTTTCCTCACCAACTACAGAGCCAAAGATATAATCGAACCAGCATCCAAATAATCCCAACAGAGTCAGAAAATAGCCAAAATTCTGCCAAATATCGAATTAGGTTCGTCTTGAACTTTTCACTACCTCTCAGAGCATGCCGAATTCCCTATTTTTCTTCTCACTTCCTCAAAAAAAAAGCTTGACTTTTGAAAGGATGAGTTGAACGTCACGTCCTGGCGCGGGGAATACAATAGATATTTGAATTATTAACATTGTGTTTGAAACTTTCCATCTTTCCATCACATTTTCCAATTATTTTACTTCTTAATCGAATAGGTTAGGTTTCGTGGAAAGCGGTAATTTACCATGGATATGTTCCGTAAATCGTTTCGGTTAACCTGGTTACAAATTTACTGTCCCGTAAATCAAAAATTTTATAAATTTTATATTTACGGAACACGGTTCCTGTCAAAATCGCTGTAACCGGTGAAACCGATATGTTTATACCTGATTAGAATAGGCGTGGTCTGTCAAAGTTGTCATTAAATCTGTAACCCGAACAACCGCTGAATTTTATCGGTTGCAGTGGTAATTTGATCACAGGACACTTATATATTTACTTTGAGTTGGTCAAAGTTGGTCTGTCTGTGGTGTATTTGGCTGATATTTTGGATGTGGTTAATTGTGAGGACTTAGATAGGATATAAAATTATTTTTTGAACATACCTGTTGTGTAATTACTCAGAAGGAGGATGTGTATTTCTGTCTGTTAAGTTTTATATAATTTTTAAGTAGTATGCTTGTCTTGTCAACTGTGTCTGATGCTATGTTTTATATGTTCTGTGTAATGTGACAATTGAATAGGGACAATGGACAGATGAAGGAAGGGAGGCAAGAAGTGTAGGAGATAGGCAGTTGGACGATGATTGCGGTGGTGTAACCAACAAGTCCATTTAGAAATATTAAAGTAATAAAGAATAATACAAATAAATAGATATATTATTGGAACCATCAACACAAGATAATATCAAACAAATAAATAGATATATCATTGAAACCATCAACATACAAGGTAATATCAAACATGGTGTCAGAAGTGATTAAGAACCAAAACTAGAAAATTCGAGCAATCAGAGGTGAGGAACCACGTATATTAGAAGAATATCACGACAAAACTCGAGGATGGAATATTACAAGACTCCTGACTCATTTAATATCAATGAACCTCAAGGATGGCCAAAATGGAAGCAGATATTCGAAATATTCTTATTGGCTTCCGGAAAAAGTGAATCCGAAGATAAAATAAAGATAGCCTTATTGCTAAATTTCTTAGGAGAGGGCTGTTTGGATATTTATAATAACTTCGACAAAGAAAAGGTGAAAACATTCGAAGATGTGATATCATGCTTTGACGACCACTTTTTGCCAAAACAAAATACTTGCATGGAAACTTTCAAATTCAATAACATTCAGCAAACGGAGGGCCAAAGTGTAGATGCATTTTTAACTGAATTAAAAAAGCAAGCTGCTAACTGTGCCTTTGTATGTGAAAAAGACAATTGCAAGCAAAGTTATGCGGACAGAATGATAAAGGACAGAATGATTTTGGGAGTGCTAGATAAGCAAGTTCAAAGACATCTCTTGCGTGAAACAAATATGTCTCTAGATAAAATACAAGAATATTGCAGAAGTATAGAGGTGACAATGAAGCATGTAGAGTTGTTGAATTCGAAAGATGAAACTGAAGAAGTCAATGCTGTTAGGTACTCAAGAAAATGTTCAAGATGTGATACAAAACATGAGCCTCGGAAATGTCCAGCTTTCAACCGAACCTGCAGGATCTGCCAAAAGAAAGGTCATTTTTCCAGTGTGTGCTATTTCAAAGATGATGGAGGAAACACATCAAACCATAGATTTTCACAGAGCCAGAAGAGAGAACATGAAAATTTACAAAAAAATATGCTAGAGGTACGAACTGAAAATGAAGCGCAAATTCAGGAATCAACAAATAACATGACAATAAATGAAGTAGTGAGTAATGTGAAAGATGTTTTAGGTAGTGAAGATTCAATTCTCATTTTTGAACAAAAACAAAACTGTAATAAGACTAGTTGGTATGAAAAAATTCAGGTTAATGGAACAAATATAAGCTTCAAATTAGACACAGGAGCTGAGTCAAGCATTTTGCCTTTGAAATATTTCATAGAGTTGAATATTGAACAATCAAAGATATTTCCAACATCAACAACAATAATTTCTTATGGCAATTTCAAATCAAAACCGCTAGGTTTCATCACTTTAAAATGTAATTACAAAAACATGTTTAGAAATATAAAGTTTTTGATTGTTGATCTCGACTCTGAACCTTTATTAGGATTACATGATTGTCTTTACTTTAACATGATATCTCGCATAAATACAATTCAAACAAATTTTTTCAATAAAAATGAGCCTTTACCAAGGACAATGCAGGAATTGTATACTAAGTTCAATGATGTTTTTGAAGGATTGGGTTGCATGCCAGGTTCAGTTGACATAAAATTGCAAAACAATGCCATACCAGTGGTTCAGGCACAGAGAAAGGTACCATTAGCATTACATAAAAGATTAAAAAATGCTTTAATCGAGCTTGAAGAGAAAAGCATTATTTCCAAAGTTGATTATCCTACTGAGTGGGTAAACTCACTAATGATTGTTGAGAAACCTAATGGTTCACTTCGCTTGTGCCTTGACCCGAAACCTCTAAATAAATATATTTGCAGGGAACACTATATTATCCCTAGATGTGATGATATATTAGCAAAATTGGAAGGAAAGATAATCTTTTCAGTGATGGATATGAAAGATGGATTTTGGCAGGTTCAGTTAAATGAAAAAAGTTCGGACTTGTGTACATTTAACACTCCTTTTGGAAGATATAAATTCAATCGTGTTCCATTCGGAATAAGTAGCATTCCTGAAATATTTCAAAAGAAGAATATTGAATTGTTTGGTGGTATTCCAAATGTGAGTATATATTTTGACGACTTGATTATTTATGGCTCTAATGAGTTCGAACATGATGTCGCATTTAAAAATGTTCTTGAAAAAGCATTAAAATATAATGTTAAATTCAACTTTAACAAACTTCAATACAAAATGTCAGAAGTTAACTTCTTAGGTCAAAATATTTCAAAATTAGGAGTTAGACCTTCACAAAAAAATATTGAAGCAGTTTTAGCCATTGAAACTCCGTCAAATAAAAAAGAATTGTTAAGAATTCTTGGGCTTTTCAAGTTCTTCTCAAAGTTTATTCCAAATTTATCACAATTAACTTTCCACATGAGAAATTTAACTCGTATTGACAGTGAGTTTGAATGGCTAGAAGCACATCAACAAGAATTAGATACTTTGAAAACATTGATAACGAATAAACCGATTTTAAAAATTTTTTATCAAAATTTACCTATTGAAATTCAGACAGATTCTTCGAGTAAAGGTATGGGTTCTTGTATGATGCAAAAAGGACATCCTGTGGCATTTGCATCACGTTCACTCAATCCAGCGGAGGTCAAATACGCACAAATCGAGAAAGAGTTACTTAGTATAGTCTTCTCTTGCGAAAAATTCCATTATTGGATCTACGGTCGCGATGTAGTAATTAAAACAGATCATAAACCTTTAATATCAATATTTAATAGGAATCTTGATAATGTCAGTACTAGACTACAGAGAATGCTCTTGAAATTACAAAAATATCACATTGATATTGAATATTTGCCGGGGTCAAAAATGTACGTAGCTGACACATTAAGTAGGTCCTATATAAAATCTGAAATACCTCCTGACGAGGAAATGGATTACATAATTCATTCTTTTTCATTAACGGTCCCTATGACAAAAGAAAAGAAAATACTTTTTCAAAATTTGATTGATACGGACCCTACTTTATCACAAGTTAAAAACTTTTGTAAGAATAACTGGCCTAAAAATAGTAAAAATTAGAACCAAGAATTAAGATACTATTACAATTTGAAAGATAACATCCACCTTTCTGATAATTTGCTTTTTTATGACCGCAAAGTTATTGTTCCTTCCGAATTGAAGACCTCAATGCTAAAATTAATACATGCAGCCCATTTTGGCATACAAAAATGTAAATTACGAGCCCGTGAAATAATGATATGGCAAAATATGTCAAGAGATATTGAAAACTTTGTTTCTAATTGTGAGGTGTGTCAGGTTAATAAACCAGCTAATCAGAAAGAAACATTGGTTCCTCACAAGGTTCCTGAAAGACCTTGGGAAATATTGTTTTCAGATTTTTTCGAATTTAAATCAAAAAATTACTTATTAATTGTTGACACATTTTCACATTGGCTTGAGGTTTTTCCTACAATTGATAAAACAGCGAAAACTGTAATTAAACACTGTAAAGATTTATTTTCTAGATTTGGCGTCCCTGATAACTTGTATACTGATAATGTTCCATATAATAGCTTAGAATTTAAAAAATTTGCTAAGGACTGGAACTTCGAAATTGAATTTTCCAGTCCCCATCACCATCAATCAAATGGTTTTGCGGAGAAGTACGTCGATATATCTAAAAATATGATCAAGAAAATCACATCTTTGGATGAACTCCCGTATTATTTGATGGAATATCGAAATACTCCTCTTCCTAGTTTGGGATTTGCTCCTTCACAATTGCTTTTAAATCGGCTGGTTAAAAGTAAACTTCCTGTTTCTTCACAAAACTTACAACCGAAAATTATCGATCAAAAAGAAGTATCTTCTAAGTTGCAACAGAATTCACAAAAAGTTCAACAGCATTATAACAAAACCGCTAAGGACTTACCACCTCTTAATAAAAACGATAATGTTTTGTTTCAAAAGAATCATTGCTGGAATAAAGGAAAAATAATAAATAAGTACAATGATCGCTCTTACTTGATTAAAGATACACAAGGTAATGAGTTGAGAAGGAACAGAAAGTTCATTAATAAGACAAGTTTACCAGTTCAGATTACTGATAAATATTTATTTGATTTACTGTATGAAATTAATGATAATACTAGTGGTACTGTTCTTACTAATAGTGTTCAGCCTTGTGGCTCAGAGAATGTACTAAGTAACTCGTCGATTATAGAAAATAGTGGTACATCATTAACTGAGACGGACAATGAGATTTTGTCAAGTTATGATTTCGGAAAATCACTTATTGAAAATGAAAATATTGACAAAACCTTAACTAATGTTGAAAGTAGATCTCAAAGTTCTGACTCAGAAGGTGATTACAAGAGCGTTTCTTCTTGTGATAATATAGAGTATATTTATGAGAGTGATAGCTTCACATCTACATTAGATAGTGAAGTGAGTGATAATACTGAACTTGAACCTAGTGAAAATATTACTGATTTATATTATAGTACCGATAGTGACTCGCGTATTCCTGACTGTGACGAAACAAAAAATGTGATAGGAAAACGTAAGAGTAGGAGGTCGCGTAAAATTCCAAACTATTTAATAGATTATGATTTGTACTGAAATTTTTATATTCAACTTTGGTTTTTTCTTTTGGAAAAGAAGCGTGTTGTGTAATTACTCAGAAGGAGGATGTGTATTTCTGTCTGTTAAGTTTTGTATAATTTTTAATGTGACAATTGAATAGGGACAATGGACAGATGAAGGAAGGGAGGCAAGAAGTGTAGGAGATAGGCAGTTGGACGATGATTGCGGTGGTGTAACCAACAAGTCCAGTTAGAAATATTAAAGTAATAAAGAATAATACAAATAAATAGATATATTATTGGAACCATCAACACAAGATAATATCAAACAAATAAATAGATATATCATTGAAACCATCAACATACAAGGTAATATCAAACAATACCAACATAAAGTGTTACCACGACTAAGTCTGTTTTTGTTTTGTTATTATTGTGATAAATAAAATGATATTTAAAATGTTATGTAAAGTTGAATTGGATTATTTTTCCTGGTAGTTGTAGGGATATAATCAGGGCTATTCACTAAGCAGAGTTGTTATGGATAGCGACTAAAAATTGTCGTTATGTTCAAGGTCAGTTGCTAAGCGCGAAATTGCTATTCACTTTTCAAGTTAAGTTGCTACTATAATGACCAGTTGCTGTGAGTAGTGGTTTACAGGCAACTGCTTCAGAAATCTTGTTAAGGGAAAACAGCTTACCACCGTCATTATGGCAAGTTATTATCAGAGTTGCTAAGACGGTTATAGCAACTGCGATAACCACTTTACTTAGTGAATAGCCCTGAATGTTTCTTCTGTGAATTATTTTGGTATATTGCGATTAAAAATATATTTAGGTTTCCACATATTAAAGTTTTTCCTTATCCCAGTATGTACCTGACGGTCCCTCAAGAGTTCTATTTACGTTCTCTGTAAGCTTGCACATATTTATATACACATTCATGGTGATCCATTTCAATTTCAATGAGCATAAGGAACGAAAATTATGAAAATATAAAACAATTTAAGCAAATACCAGGTTTATAATTCTAGTTTTGTACACGAAAAACTCACAAGTAAAACTAATATGAGGCACAGAAAGACATTGTCTCTCTCTCTCTGTATTGGGATGGTCGTTGCTTCCGAGCAGGCGCAGTCGACCACTCGGAAGCTAAGACCATCCCAATATAAAGAGAGAGAAAGACATTGGATTTATATAGTGCCAAAGAATACAACTGATGATTAATTAAGGTCAAATGAATCAGGTAGGTAAAATTACTTCTTCTAATTTTCAATAAAGTCTTTTTCCTTTTATTATTATGATTCTGTATGACAAGTGACAAGCGTTCCGTATATCGAAAATTTCAGTAACCGCTGTCAACCGGCCAAAACCGCTGTCAACCGCTCTGGTTAACCGAAACGATTTACGGAACATATCCCATATTTACAGTGTTTACACCTCGTACCTTTAGAATTTAACATTTCAATAACCAGGAGCATGCGCATTACGATTGCGAAGCGGTTACCACAGATTTTTCACCCAGAGTTGTGTCTACCAACTAAGACGCTTGAAGAGAACGTTATTGTCAGCCCTTATCCACGATCAAACGACCGGTCATCCGAGCGTTTTTAGCTCACAGATAATCATGCCTTCAACTATGTTAGCGGAACCGTCATTCTACAATCAGCTGTTTATAGATTGAAAAATAAACATTGCCTCTAGGTGAAGAGGTACAATAATTGATGAATGATTTATTTTCCAGGTTATTCTGTCATGAGTGATAAATAGATGTCAAATAGGTAAATAACGACGAGTGGAGTTATGATTAATGATTGGACATTTTCGGGTTTCGTGAAGGAACGAATGAACAATCTTTACAAGACGGTAATAAGTATGAATAAGTTCGTAAAACAAGTATTAGATTGTAACTGATACCAGGCGGGCGGGTATCACAAATATCTAGATTCTTTTCGTGAAATAAAAATGAAGTGTAACAGTTCGTACTGGCTGGGAATGCCTAAGTCTGACTGACCAACTGCCAATCGCTTGGAGAGTACTCGAGAAATATATTTAGAAGCTTGAAAATATGTCCTCATAACGAATTTTTATGACTCGTTTATTTGTACTATGGTACAAATTGTCTTCCTTGTCCAAGATAAAACGAAAATTACATACTGTGTTATATAATAATAATAATAATAATCTTTATTTTCCAATTGAAAAGTACACACAATATACAATAACTGAAAATGACGTCGGAATGCAAAAATAAAATAAAAAAAACAACAAAAAACATTGTTTTAAACACTATAAAAACTATCTACAATGACATAAAAATAACAAATTTGCTCGTATTGGTTTCAAGAAGTACATACTCGATATATTCACTAAAAGAGCTTTGTCTGATACGAAGTTTCAACAAAAACTATTGAAATATAATGATGTCAGCTTAAAAACTCCTCAATGGAATAACAATTTTTTTCAATCAGTAATTTTTTCAGTCTGGATTTAAAAACGTTTAGATTTGATGCATTTTTGATAGAGGCATCTAGGTGATTAAAAATTTTACAGCCCATATATAAATGACTCTTTTGATATAGGGTAGTCCGATGAGCAGTTGGTAAAAGAAGATTTTTGGATCTAGTGGCATACTGATGATCATTTGCATTGGAGAAGAACCTATCTTTATTTTTGAAAACATAGATACACAGTTCATATAGGTATAAACCTATTACAGTTAAAATTTTCAGTTTTTTGAATGTAGATCGACATGATTGACCCCTTCCAATCCAGCAATAATCCTAATGGCAAATTTTTGCAGTACGAAAACTCTCGATAGTGATGAGGATGTACCCCAGCCAAGAATACCATATCGCAAATGGCAGTTGATATTGGCATAATACAGAGTCAGTAGAACATTTTCATGGCAATGGTGTGATAGAAACTTGAGTGCATAACAATTTTTTCTCAATTTATTAGAAAGCATTTTTATTGTTTCACAGAAGTTTAACTCTTCACCAACTTCAGAGATCTGAACATTTTCCGCCGTACCTCTTATTGAGAATTTTATGAAAGAAGTTTTTGCCCTATTTACTGTTAAGAGATTATTCTCAGACCACTCAATTACTTTCTTGTAAACCTTATCTGATGTGTCCATTAGTTCCTTCATATCTTAAGCCTTTATGAGTAAATTAGTGTCATCAGCATACGATATTACATTAGATTTACATTCAATATTCGATTTTCCAAAGAACGTAAAACCGGTAATTTGAAACACCCAAGAAATAAAAAATTCACTTTTCATCTTAATTGAATATGTATATTTTCAGAAGAAATCTAAAAATTAAGAGAAGGAAAATATCTCTCTGAATACTTACAGAAGCTTCTTTTCTTGATGATAATGGTATAATAAGGGTCGAGGCAAGACTCGTCAACACCACTTCACCAAACTGCTGATCGAAGATGTTCATCGTGAATATTCACATCCTGGTTTACAGACCCTGCAATTTCTTTTATTGCAAAATTCTTGGATCTTGAGTCCTGAATGAGGTATTCATAGTGTTATTATTGCAAAATGCATGAAGTTTTTTCTAAGAGAGAGAGACCCCACGTCCCCAAGAGAGAGAGACCTCACGTCCCTAAGAAAGAGAGCACGACGCTTCTCCATTGACGTTTCAAAATAATCGAACGATAAGCAAAGTGACGTTTCAAAAAAATCAAACGGTAAACAAATCAGACGAAAAAATTGAAACGAAAGCGATCAAATAATCGTTCCACATGAATGCTTCATAATAACACAAATTTAAATGTTTATCTCCTATGCATATAGTCAATAAATTCTGAAAAAGTATTTCCTCTGAATCGACTATGATTTCGGATCGAGCTGTTGACTTGACTTGTTATCAGTAACCACAGAGAGCGAGCGCGCTTGGTGAAAACAAAATATTCGTGCGCGAATAATAATAATGATGGTGAAATTTAATAATCGAAAAATGGTGGTTAACAGGGGTGTTCCGTGGGGGCGTGCAACATGTCTACCGTGTGTACCATGAGGAAATCCATCAACGGTCATTTACAAACCTCAAATTGATCATCGTCGACTTGTGTCTCACATGCGCGAGGCTATCCGTCGAGTTATGTCTCAAATAGGCTTCCATCCGTCAAGTTCCGTCTCACTTGTGCTGTTTTCTGTCTACTAGCATCTCACTTGCGCGACGCTGTCCGTCTACTAGCATATCACTTGCGTTTTCATCCGTCGACTTTCGTCTCATATGCGCGATGCTATCCGTCGACTTTCGTCTTACATGCTCTGTCATCCGTCCACTTATGTCTCACATGCGCGACGCTATCCGTCTAGATAGATATTCTTTATTGTATAAGAGAATACGTCTACTTGTGTCTCACATGGGCAATGTTGTTATCAAATTCAAATCTGTCAAACTTCAAGCAACCAAGAATACACCTCAGACCGCAGTAGAAGTACTTGACTCGATTACTTCTGCCGGTATAAAAAACTATACTTCATTGGGAAAATGCAATACTCATGAAATATCTAAGAACATGACTTGAACCGAATTTGACCTCGATTTGGATAGATCACAACTGGGTCTGGAAATATGCAAAAGTACGAATGGAACAGATGCAGATGAATGAAAATTCTCTAGTCAAATTCATAGCAAATAAATCGAAAACTATGTCTTCAGAAGGGTGCAAGAGTCCACCTCCAATCTATAATGAACATATCAAAAATTTTGTAAGAATAGATACAATAAACAACTGTATACGTGTACAGCCAATGAACGTTAGGATGAATAAATCCAAAAGTTTGAAGGATAATCGGCACTTACGCTAGTTGAACGAAACATATGATGTACTCATCAAAGTCGAGTCTGATTGTATGCATAACAGCTGCAGGGGCAATGAAGTTCGAAGAAAGTGGAACAGGTATATCAGTGATCAAGGTTGAGGATTGAGTCCAGACACATACATTACTTCAACGTATATGTGCGGAAACAGATTGAAAACTGAGTTGTCTGAATAAAGTTCAGGTGGAAGCAACTCTGACGAGTGTCTACTGAACGCACTAAGAACATATTAAAAATCATATTAGATTGAACGTTATAATTCATTTCTATCAACGAATGTGAAAGTCCAACACATCAAACAATCATGGCTCATAAGATACCAATCAACCAATCAATCAATTTTCGCGACTGCAAGAATCCGACCGATGTTCAACTGATTATAATATGACGAACATCGAAATAAATGCTGTGGAAACGCAATTTTTCAACTCGATCAACTGAATTTTAATGGTCACAACAGCCCGGTTGAATGGTTGAGAAATTCTGATTGAATCAAGTCTAGATGGTTTCATTAGTTCTGATGAATTCCTCGACACCCGAATCAAAAAATTCATACCAACCCAGTTGAGACCAATGCAGAAATCCAGTGAAGCTCGCAACGAAGTCATCAAAATCAACCCTGCACGAATCAACTGGGGTTCATACCAAATATGTCAAATTTCAAATTCGAATGAACAAGACCAGAAGGATGAAGTGGTCCAGGTGCATACATAATGCCAAGTATTTTCGATTTCAAATGCAAATACAATATTATTTTTATGTTAAAAATATAGTCTGAATGAATGCAAGAATCCAACTGAATGTGACAAATTCTGATGAAAGCCATTGCTCAACAGAATACATACCAATCATATCAAAAATCAAATATAAATGGCAGTCAAGCAGAACATGCTGAAATGGCTTTGAAAATGTAGAGTTTTATCGTATGATACCCTCAAAATTCATGATATTGAGTCGCTGAAAATACTTGTGCAAATTGTATTGAATTGATTTAGGATGGTTCCCTCAAAAATCAACTATCAACCGACATAACGACATGATGGTGATTTCAAGGCATCGACACCCCCTGAAAAATGAACAGTTGAATTATTCACACTCGTCAGCGTATTGAAGTCTCGTGAGACGGAGAGTGAAAAGTTTTCTTGACGAGATTGAGATTCTGAACGATATACTCATATCATTTGCGAATTCCTCAGCACAGTAGAAATCCATATTCATTGCAAGTTGTAAGCCGTCGAATTTGTCAAGAGTCAATACAGTTCAAAACGCTCCGTCCAATACGTGTGAACGACCTTTAACGTTTCGTATAATGCGTTGAAAAGTCGATAAACGCTTTGACCAATGCGTTAAATCATCCGTTAACGCTTCGTATAATTCATAGAAACGTCCGTTAACGCTTCGTCCAATAAGTGAAATTAAGGTTGGAGACCAGAGTCCAGACGCATATATTACTCCAACATATGTATGCCAAAACTGATTGAAAACTGAAATATCTGAGTTCAGACGAATGCAAAAGTCTACGAGAATACGTGACGGAGCATATCGAAAATTAGTTATGACTGAATGTGATAGTTCAGTTGGGGAAACTCTAAATCAAATCTAGATGGTTCTGATGAATTCCTCAACACCAGAATCAATTCAAATATCAATACCAACTCAATGGAGACTAATGCAGAAATCCGGTGAAGCCCGGAACGAAGTCATCAAACTCAACCCTGCACGAATGCATCAATTCAACTGAGGTTCATACCTAATTTCGGATTCTAATGAACAATGCATGTAAAAATCAAGTCCAGATCACTGCAAGAATCCAACTGAATGAGCCAAATTCTGATCATAGCCATCGCTCAACAGAATACATACCATTCACGTCGAAAATAATATATAGATGACGGTATCAGTAAAGCAAAACAATCCGAAAAGGTTTAAAAAATGTAGAGTTTCATCGGATAATATCCTCAAAATTCATGAAATTGTGACGCTGAAAATCCTTGTGCGAATTGTATTGAATTGATTTAGGATGGTTCCATCAAAATTCAACTATCAAACGGCATAACGACATGATGGTGATTTCAAGGCATCGACACCCCCTGAGAAATGAACAGTGAAATAATTCACACTCGTCAGCGTATTGAAGTCCCGTGAGACAAAAAGTGAAAAGTTTTCTTGACGAGATTGAGGTTCTAAACGATATATTCATATCTTTTGCGAATTCCTCAGCACAGTAGAAATCCATCTTCATTGCAAGTTGTAAGCCGTCGAATATGTCAAGAGTCAATACCATTCAACGCTCCGTCCAATACGTGTAAACGTCCTTTAACGTTTCGTATAATACGTTGAAAAGTCCATAAACGCTTTAACGTTAAAACGTCCGTTAACGCTTCGTATAATGCGTCGAACCGTCCGTTAACACTTCGTCCAATACGTGAAATTAAGGTTGGAGACCAGAGTCCAGACGCATACATTACTCCAACATATTGTTACAAATCTCCTAGCGCTCTCCTAGCGCCGGCCCTGACGAGATCGTAAATGCAGATGTGGATCGCGTCGTAGCGAACGTCATTTTCCAGGAACCCGTAAACCGCGTGTGGAGAATTCGCGAAGATTCTTCATAGGCGTACGCAGGTATATATACGGGAGAGACTTCGTCGCGGGCGGAGTTAGTTATTAGGAAGTTCGTATTCAGAGCTTAGTGAGGCGAGTTTAGTGGAGCTAAGTGGAGAGAGCTTTGTTATTGCTAAGTGCAGGAGTTGAAGTGTAGAATCTGTATAACAGAGAGTTTTTATTAGAGAGAGTTTATCAGAGTGTTTAGTACAGAGCATTGGTTAGTGAGCGGAGCAGTTTGAGTGATTGTATTGTATTGTGTTGTGATAGAAAGTTGTAATGAAAGTAGTTTAGTGTTGTTTGGTGTTTTAATAAGCGAACACAAGGAAAGATCGTAATAGTGGTGTCAGAAGTGGGATTTTGCAAGGATAAATCGTAACAGTGGTGTCGGAAGTGGAATTTTTGCTGGTAAATAAAAATAATTTATGGTGAATACGAGAAGTACATCTTACGATACGATGGAGGATATGTTGACGACGACAGGAAGATGAAAAGCGTCGGCTGGAGGAGAAAGAATTAGAGGAAAAGCGACGACAAGAAGATGAAAAGCGACGGCTGGAGTAGAAAGAATTGGAAGAAAAGCAGCGACAGGAGAAAAAGAAAGAACGAGAAGAAGTACTTCAGAAAATTCTCGAAAATGAAAAGAAAGTACGAGAAGAAGGACTCCAGAAAATTCTCGAAGAACAGAGAAAAGTGCGAGAAGTTGAAAAGAAAGAACGGGAAGACGGAATCCAGAAAATTCTCGAAGAACAGAGGAAAGAACGAGAACGTGAAAAAATAGAACGAGAAGAAGCAATCCAGAAAATTCTAGAACAACAAAAGAATGAATTAGAGCAAATAGAAAAACAACGAAAAGCAGACTTCCAGAAAGTTCTAGAAAATCAGGACAAGTTCTTCGAGCATGTTTCACATGAAACCAAACTACAAATAGAGGAATTAGAAGAAGACCTAAAGGAAGAACTAATGGGAGACGTCAAAAAATCGACGATGAATTCAATAAGAAAGTGGATATAGTGCGAGAGGAGATAAGAAATGAGATGAGAAATGAAATGAGAGGTCTAGAAAAGCAGATAGTTCTTCTCAAGAACAGGATCGCCGAGACAGGTTTACCACATCAACAATTTCCGTAAAACAACTGACTTTTGACGGACAGTCGTCTTGGGCTATGTATCGTAGACAGTTTGAGGCTGCGGCAGAGACTAATGGATGGGGCGAAGAAGAAAGAGGTGCGGCACTAAAAGTAGCTTTGAGAGGACCAGCTTTGAGTATATTATAAACTATACCCATAGAACAGCAGAAGCAATATCAGGACCTGATTCCTGCACTAGAGTTGAGGTATGGCGATCAACACCGAGAACAGCTGTTCCGGGCCCAAATGAAGACTCGCACACAAAAATCAGGTGAGAGTCTGCGAGAATTTGAGGCAGATGTTCGACGCCTAATCCAGCTGGCGTATCCAGAAGCGCCCGGAGATTTCAAGGAGCAACTAGCAATGCAGATATTCATAGACGGACTGAGAGACCCAGAATTCCAAAGAACTCTGCGATTGACAAACTTCAAAAGGAGTAGCGATGCCCTAGTACGTTGGCTAGAAGTGGAGGCGGCCTTCAACACCTCAAGGCCGAAAGTGTGAGCGGTAACAATTGACGATCCCGAACAAAGATCTGGCGCGGCGAATGGTTCATTCGAGAAAGGTCTGGAGGAGATCAAATCATTAATAAGCAGAATAAGCACCCAGAAGAAGAGAACGTGTTATAGATGTGGAAAACCAGGACATCTCATGAAAGACTGTTGGGTGAAAATGCCGCAGAGGATTTGCTATAGCTGTAGAAGGCCGGGGCATTTTATAAAAGACTGCAAAGAGAGAATGCCACAGAGGAAATGTTATAGATGTGGAAGATCCGGACATTTCATGAAAGATTGCAAGGTGAGAATGCCACCAAAATCCAACTCACCTGCCAGGACGCCGCCAAGTTCGCAATCACCTGCGAGGTCAAGGTCACCAAGGGTCATCTGTGTTAACAGACTAAAAAGAACATCTGAGAGCTTCACCATTCCAGGAAAATTGGATAAAATGAATGTTATATGCACCATAGACACCGGTGCTGCAGTTTCCTTGCTACGCAGCGACATCCTTCGGCCTATTTCATCCAACGTCGTGATTCGTACAGTCACTGGTGAAAACGCACCTATTCGAGGAGAGGCTGAAATTACATTGATTCTTGGGCGACTCACCATCACAGATACAGTTTACGTCGCAGATATAGAAGATGAATTTATACTCGGAATGGACTTGATCGGTGACTATGGACTTTCATTCGACAACGAAAAGAAGTTTATGAAGTTTGGAGAAGAAGAATTTGTCATTACAACTCCCGCAGAATGGACGATACCTGCGAAATTGCGACTATTGAAAACTGCGAGAATTCCTGCCCTACCGAAGAAGAAAGTAGTTCGTGCTACGGTGAATAAAGTCCCCGAATGTAGCGTCCAGCCATCGGTTTTCGCACGAGCCCGGGTGGAGACAAAACAAGCCATCCCTGTGAAAGCCGCTAGGTGTCGTATTAGAAGTAAACGTGACATTTCCGAGTTGAAAGCAACTGAAAGGGCTGACTTGGTCAAACAGAAAGTCAACATTGGCCAAGTCCAATCGATTCAACAACCATCAAGAAGTGTTCCATTCAGTAAACAACAAGAGATGCCCGACCGTATTGACTGGAGGAAGGCGCGGTATCATCGGAAGGCAAATACTGGCGGATTTCAAGATGGAGATCTAGTGTGGCTGTACAACCCTCGTCGCAGAATAAATGATGTGGTGTACAGCGTTCAACGTAGGCCTAGCACAAAAATGAAAGTCGTACACCTAGAGAGACTAAAATGTTACAATGGGAATGAAGAGATATTGTTTGATCAGAACGATCAAAATTGAGAGGGGGATAAGGTCCTAGCGCTCTCCTAGCGCAGGCCCTAACGAGATCGTGAACGCAGACGATGGATCGCGTCGTAGCGAACGTCATTTTCCAGGAACCCGTAAACTGCGTGTGGAGAATTCGTGAATATTCTTCATAGGCGTACGCAGGTATATATACGGGAGAGACTTCGTCGCGGACAGAGTTAGTTATTCGGAAGTTCGTATTCAGAGCTAAATGGAGCGAGTTTAGTGGAGCTAAGTGGAGAGAGCTTTGTTATTGCTAAGTGCAGGAGTTGTAGTGTAGAATTTGTATAACAGAGAGTTTGTATTGAAGAGAGTTTATCAGAGTGTTTAGTACAGAGCGTTGGATAGTGATAGTATTGTGTTGTGATAGAAAGTTGTAATAAAAGAAGTTTAGTGTTGTTTGGAGTTTTATTCAACGAACCCAGGGATATCGTAACAGTGGTCAGAAGTCGGATTTTGCAAGGAAAATCGTAACAATATGTATGGCAAAACAGATTGAAAACTGAAATATCTAAGTTCAGACGAATTCAAAAGTCTACGAGAATTAATTATGACTGAATGTGATAGTTCCGTTGGGTATAAAAAAATCAAGCCTTGATGTCTGAAATGGTTTTCAACAGCCTTAATCAAGTTTGGACGAATAGAAAGGACCATTGGAAGACCCGACAAACTCTTCGAAATCGAGTCTCAATTCTGAATGAAACAAGTCGTAAAACGAAGCAATAGCTCGAAATATATTTCAAGCACATTCATTTCAAAAATCATATGTGAAAAAAATGCTAAAGTATAACTTGGTCCGAGTCTAGGCGAACGCAAACAGCTCTAATGAATACACGGTGAATATCTCAAGTTCAAGAAATAATGCAGAACAGAATGTCAAAAGCTTTTATCGAAGCGTTAACGGGCGTTTAGATATATTGGGCGGAGGAATGTCGTCAGGGGTCAAGAGTCATTTCAGTTCAAAGCTCCGCCCAAACGACTAACGCTTCGTCTAATGCGTTGAAAAGTCAGTTAACGCTTTGTCCAATACGTCGAAACATCCGTATTTTTGTTTTGATATCTAATAATATTGGAAAATATCAGAAACCCGATTCCTTATCATAGATATGACGTTCGATATTTGAACTTTAATGAAATCATCCTAAATCAATACAATACAATTCGCACAAGGATTTTCAGCGTCACAATTTCATGAATTTTGGGGATATTATCCGATGAAACTCTACATTTTTTAAACCTTTTCGGATTGTTTTGCTTTACTGATACCGTCATCTATATTTTATTTTCGACGTGAATGGTATGTATTCTGTTGAGCGATGGCTATGATCAGAATTTGGCTCATTCAGTTGGATTCTTGCAGTGATCTGGACTTGATTTTTACATGCATTGTTCATTCGAATCCGAAATTTGGTATTAACCTCAGTTGAATTGATGCATTCGTGCAGGGTTGAGTTTGATGACTTCGTTCCGGGCTTCACCGGATTTCTGCATTAGTCTCCATTGAGTTGGTATTAATATTTGAATTGATTCTGGTGTTGAGGAAGTCATCAGAACCATCTAGATTTGATTCAGAGTTTCCCCAACTGAACTATCACATTCAGTCATAACTAATTTTCGATATGCTCCGTCACGTATTCTCATAGACTTTTGCATTCGTCTGAACTCAGATATTTCAGTTTTCAATCAGTTTTGGCATACATATGTTGGAGTAATGTATGCGTCTGGACTCTAGTCTCCAACTTAATTTCACTTATTGGACGAAGCGTTAACGGACGTTTCTATGAATTATACGAAGCGTTAACGGACGTTTTAACGCATTGGTCAAAGCGTTTATCAACTTTTCAACGCATTATACGAAACGTTAAAGGTCGTTCACACGTATTGGACGGAGCGTTTTGAACTGTATTGACTCTTGACATATTCAACGGCTTACAACTTGCAATGAATATGGATTTCTACTGTACAGAGGAATTCGCAAAAGATATGAGTATATCGTTCAGAATCTCAATCTCGGCAAGAAAACTTTTCACTCACAGTGTGAATAATTTCACTGTTCATTTCTCAGGGGGTGTCGATGCCTTGAAATCACCATCATGTCGTTTGATAGTTGATTTTTGAGGGAACCATCCTAAATCAATTCAATACAATTTGCACAAGTATTTTCAGCGACTCAATATCATGAATTTTGAGGGTATCATACGATAAAACTCTACATTTTCAAAGCCATTTCAGCATGTTCTGCTTGACTGCCAGTTATATTTGATTTTTGATATGATTGGTATGTATTCTGTTGAGCAATGGCTTTCATCAGAATTTATCACATTCAGTTGGATTCTTGCATTCATTCAGACTATATTTTTAACATAAAAATAATATTGTAATTGCATTTGAAATCGAATATACTTGGCATTATGTTGATTGATTTTGACTTCGTTGCGAGCTTCACTGGATTTCTGCATTGGTCTCAACTGGGTTGGAATGGATTTTTTGATTCGGGTGTTGAGGAATTCATCAGAACTAATGAAACCATCTAGACTTGATTCAATCAGAATTTCTCAACCATTCAACCGGGCTGTTGTGACCATTAAAATTCAGTTGACCGAGTTGAAAAATTGCGTTTCCATGGCATTGATTTTGGTGTTCGTCATATTATAATCAGTTGAACATCGGTCGGATTCTTGCAGTAGCGAAAATTGATTAACTCAGTTGGAATTTTGTATCTTATGAGCCATGATTCTTTGATGTGTTGGTCTTCACATTCGTTCATTCAAACGCGTCTAATTCATGTGAGTTTGGTTGATAGAAATGAATTATAACGTTCATTCTAATATGATTTTTGACATTTTTATAGTGCGTTTAGTAGACACTCGTCAGAGTTGCTTCCACCTGAATTCGAATGTATCTGTGAATGTATGTGTCTTCAACCTTGATCTCTGATATATCTGTTGTGTTCCATTTTCTCCGAACTTCATTGCCCCTGCAGCTGCTATGCATACATTTATTATAGATTCGATTTTGATGAGTTCGTCAATTGTTTCGTTTAACTAGCGTAATTGCCGAATCTCCTTCAAACTTTTGGATTTATGGATATGCTAGTAGACAGACAGCGTCGCGCAAGTGAGATGCTGGTAGACAGAAAACAGCATAGGTGAGAATAATAAGAATAATAATTTCACAAAATTATTTTCTTAAAAAAAATCCATTCGAATTATTCTATCAGTTTACCTACAACACGATATTTCCAAAAACATTTATTCTCCATTGAAATAAGCCATTTTGATATTTCTTGAAATATATTCTACTCGTTTATATATTGCGTTTTCAATGAATAATGATGCTGCTATAATAATTGTGTACTGATTATTAAATTTTTTGTTTTCACTCTAGATCACAGCTTTTTTGTAAAATCAAATTATCTACAAACCGTCTCTGATTCGTATATCGTGTATTTGTCATGGTTCAAAAGATATAAGCGTTCAAACGTAAAAGTTTATTATTACACTTTTTTATTCCACTACATCCCATAAACTAAACGAGATATAATAAAATGTTACCAAAGCTTTTTTGTAGAGAATTAAATTTGCTACAAAAAAACACTTTTACGTATTCCTCATAGTTGCAAAATTATTCACGAATGCAAATTTTTTTTTCCATTTTCAAGTATAATTTTCAACATACGGCTATGAAAATATTCGTTATAGAGGTGCACTAATGCCTGTGTTCATTACAAACATCCTAAATGAATAAAAAAAGTCATTATTTGAATTCTAAGCATTAATAATATACATTATTGTGCGACAGAAGTGATGAAATGAGGGCGCGCATACGGAACATTCAAGTCGTTCTGCCAGGTATTTATAACCGCCATTTTGTTCCGCGCCAATTGTCATACGGGGCCGTTGATAAAATACGTTCGTATACAAGGGGAGGGGGGAGGGGAGGGGGCTGGCTGAGTGTGACAAGATGTGACAAGAGGTATACGGCAACGTGACGTTCACCGTTTATTATTTTTTGGCATGAGCGCTAGCCAGCGTGACCACTTTTGGTAGAAATCTACTTTTTTAGTAGATTTCTGACGAAAATTGAAAAATTTTGGTAGAAGATGGTGCAATACCGATTGTAGATATTTCGGCTCATTTAGAAAATTCTTGGACTTCTGAATAATAGAAATATTATTTGTTATGAAAGATATTTATTAATTTATTTAAATTTTATTATAATAACTGAATAAATATTTTTAATTTGCAGAATTTGTGTAATATCATTTAGAATTTATCATACTCAGCAGGGGGGTCTTAGTTTTTGTGACGAAATATTTCTAGGGGGAGTTACAAAAAGTGTGACACAGCGTCACAATGGGGGGGGAGGGGGTCAAAAAAGCTGATTTTAGTGTGACGTATTTTACGAACGGCCCCTACACACTTGAAAATGTCAGCACAATAACATACTAAAAACTGAAGCTTAACTAAATAATAAAAAGTTCAACGAATTTTCGACATGTTAGGGGCGTTGCGCCACCCACTCGGAACCGTCCAATCGATCCCCCAATGTTATTTCGATGATTGTTGGCTACCAGAGCACTACTGAGAAAAATATGAGCGTTAACTAAATAATAAAAATATGCGCGATTTTTTGCAAGTTGGGGGCGTTCCGCCACCCCCTTGAATCGCGCTCAGGGCCTCACGGATGGCACTCAGTTCGGCCCTCCACAACACTTTCTCAAAAAATAGGCCTTAACTGAATAATCACGCAAAACTGTCATCAGTGGCTCTTAGTCTATATGACCTACACTGGGAGTTGGTTAGGTTGGTTTGTTCAGAGTTCGGGTGCCCATGATTGATTTATTTCACTGGTTTGAACTGTTTCAAGTTTAAGGTGGTAATGCATTTTATGCCAATGGAAAAATATCAAGGATAAAATTATCGATTATCGTATCCGCGCTATCGTATATCGTACTCAGGGCAAAATTATAGTAAAAATGCGATAATTATCGTACCTCTGACATATGTACATAGTTATTAGTTCGCAGTAAAATTTGCATTACGATCTTTGCAAGAAGTAAAATAAGGGCAGGCGTGGTGAACAAGAAAAACTCAAGTGGCGGCCGGCCTAGCAGACGCAACGCAACAGAGTTGGTGAACCGCTCAAATTTATATTTTATTATCGCCATCACTTTTCAATTATTCAAAACCATACAGTCCACGCTCTATATCGAACAACCGTCTCTTGAGTACTCAATATACAGTGGCCACTTAGCGACTTATTTTATCGCCCACTCTTACAAATTGTTTCCTTGACCTCAAGTAACTTTTGAATAAATTCAAGGATATTCCTCTAATACCTTAGTCTTCGAACGCTTGTATAAGTAACGTGTGGCTCACAGTGTCGAAATCTTCACTTAGATCTGTCTAGGGGCGTGTTTTTTTTTTGTTTAGTATGGTTGTGACTATGATTATACTCACTAATGAATGAATCAATTATGCTTTTTAAGAGTTTTTCAAATATTTTTGCCAGGTGGCTAAAGGGAGATATTGGTCCATAATTACTATTTCAGTCACCATCTTCAAATACCGGCACAGATCTTTTGAATACATCAGGCAATAGTTCTTTTCAATTCTTTCATTTATTATGTATGCTAGTGGGGTTGTAATATGGCATGACATTTCTTTCAAAAGTTCTGCTTTTATGTCGTCAATTTCAGGAGATTCATTGTATTTGAGCTTATTAATCAGATTGACTACTTCTTTTGCATCAATTAGTAGCTGCTAGCAGCATAGTATCGCGTTGGATCGTCGAAATCTTTTCGAAGTGGTGGTTTATTTTAATTTTGTCGTCAAAAGTTCTCCCAAAACTAACTAATTTACGATTAAATTTACCCGTTTTTTTCTCGTCGTTTGACAGTATCTTCTATTTCATTCGTGATGGTATAAATAGAGATTTTTTTTGTATTCTTTCACAGAGTTTTCGTACCACGTTCCACAAATATTTTGTGTTTATGTATATTTTTCAGCTGCTGCTGAAACACCATGTGGAGTTAGATACATGGTGTTTCACACAACGTCACTTCAAATAAGAAATGAATTCCTTATATTTTTTCAGATATTTTACCCAATATCAAAATAGAAGACGATATTAGTGCACCAAAAATAAGGAAAATCAACTAGGCCATAGCTGGAAAAATTGCGATGTTCTATTTAGAATTGAATTTGGGTTCAGTTTCGGTCAAGGTCCTCAAAGAAATATTGGATTTGTTCTGGTGTCGGGATTCATGCACCCTTCTTCTTTTTGGGTCCGGTGTTGGTAAGTTGGATAACACAAGTGGTCTCCACAGAAGCACTCTGGATTTTCAATGGATTTCACTTTTTCGGTTAAGTCGTTACCGTCGAACGGAGTTTTAGAAATTTTTTTGTCAACAACATTTTCTGTCACTGAACGGGGGCAAGATACAATACTTACAAGACATTGGTATTCTGTGGAAGAGATTAGTAACAATATATCCAGCATCAGTTGGACTTTTCGATAGTTTTTTCAACAGCTGAAAACAACGCTGGGTCGCTCAGAACCACTGTAGTGACTTTTCCCAAAGCAGATGTAACATGGCTCAGTTCCGAATGCAATGCGAATCCAGGATCTGTCGCTTGGGTAGTTATTTTTGTGGAAAGATTCAATTTTTGCTCGGCCACCAAGCAGATAATAGAGGGTGCTCGAGAATGGAGTGCGCGATTGAAAAGGCTTTCAATGTATTGCGATTTTGGTACGTTCTTCGGTACGAAATTATGAGACCAACTCATCACGGGTTATGATTTATAATCCCGGAAAGGTTAGGAACAGGTTGTTTAGTGAAAGGAGTGCGGTGACCTTTTCGAATGCCTTGCAAGTGGCCTTGACAGAAGAAGCGGACCAAGAAGGAATGCTTATGTGTGATACGAAAATAAAAAGTGAGTCTGTTGACGGAGTGTACCTCAAAATGCCGTTCGCAGGGAAGGACACGTACCGCTGCGGAAGGAAGAGCAGAGAGAAGTGAAGGGGGGAGTGGATCGTAATGGAGTTGTGTTTTCGGTGCAGAAAGAATCATTTTGCAAATTTTCGACCGTATCGTGAGTACACCTGTAATGATTGCTCTTTTGAAGGTCATCTCAGTTGTTTTCAGAAAACAAGGAAATCGAGTACATTTCTTGACTCGGGGAGAGTCTGAGTTAGGAGTGGATATAGAAAATAATGTTTTGTCGGTCTTGTGTCTGAGGCAGATATCAGATCAGAAAAAATAGTTTTGGACATCTCGCTTACCCGAGTTATTTTAAAAATGGCATTAGATTCGGGAGCCCCAACATCTGTGTTGCCACTGTCAATATTTGAGAAATATTTTCCGACTGTCCAGTCATTTGAAACTAACATTACGCTCATCAATTTTTCAGGAGATAGGGTGTTTTCTAAAGGGATGGAAAAGTTTCAAGTCACTTACAATTAGAAACAAACCACTTTGATTTTTGCGTGGTCGAAACGAAAGGTCCAGCGCTTCTTTGAAGAAATTTTATCAGGTCATTTGATATAGTTTCTCAAGAAGCACCACAACATTCATTGCAAAGGTGTTTTCTGACAAGTTAGGATTCTTCAGAAAGTTTCAGTTACGTTTACGAATTCATTCGAATGCGGTTCCCAACTTTTGTAAGTTTCGTCTTTGAGCAACACCTGTAGTGTCCATACTTAAAAAGATAATATGGTGAGGTTATGGGGCGACTACAAAATAATCCCCATTTGATAATTGATTGGTACCCCTACCGCGGATTGATGATTAATTGGAAAGGTTAGCGGAACAATTTTCAAAAATTAACTTAGCTCATGCCTATCAACAGGTTACGTTACATCCAGATTCTCCTATTCTAACGATTTTCTCATCTCATATAGGGTTTGTTTTGATACGATTTCCTTCAATTTGGCATAGCTAGTATGCCTGTGCATTTCCAGAGAATGAATTAATGGGACAGCTGTTCATGGATCTGGAAGGAGTAGGATGTTTTTTGGATGATATCATCATCACTGGTAGGAATAACGACACTCACACGAGAAATTTATAGAACGTTTTCCGTATTCTACAGGATTGCGGCTTGACAATTAAAAGATGAGAAATGTAAGATCTTTTGAGATACTGTATCGTATCTCGGTGTAATCATCGATGGATTTGCCATTAATAAATGTATCTCCTGAAGAGTTGAGGCAATCACAGATATTCCAGAACCCAAGACGGTATCACAACTCAAGTCTTTCTTGGGAATGGTCAGTTATTATAATAGGTTCATTGCGAGTATGCCTAATATTGTGAGCCCGCTGTATGCATTATTTAAAAAAGATGTATACTGGTATTGGGACAAGAATTGTCAGGATGCGTTTGAGAAATTTTAAAATGTGCTTCTATCTGATACCTTTTGTGATGTATAGCAAATTCGCCCTGTATAGTCCTTGAGTTCCGAGTTAAGTTCGAATGTAATGCGCGCGCACCTCCAGCTCCAAAAGACAGTTGTTGTGTCCGGCCAGCACGGCGTGTGTCCTGTACTACTTAACCGTGAAGTGAATACATTTCAGGAAGAAAAACGAAAGTGTTTCATTTCAAAAACATTACAATTCTGGCGACGAGGATAAAGTAATAATTGCACGGGTTTGTGCTAATTGGTGATTCATGGCGGCTTCCAGAGGAATTCAATTGGAGTTCAATCCAGCGGTTAACGATTGGTCGGTGCATTGGAAAAGATTGCAGCAATTCTTTATAGCAAACGGAATCACCGCCGGAGACGATATCAAGCGTGCAATATTGTTGAACAGTTTGCACCAAGATGCGTATAAGTTGCTTCAAACTCTTTGTGTGCCAGATGAGCCAGAATCAGCTACGTTGGCGACGTTAGCAAGTCTCTTGGATAGTTATTTCAAGAACGAAAATGTGGTTTTTGTGGAAAGATTCAATTTTTATTCGGCAACCAAGCAGGTACCAGAGAGTGCTCAAGAATGGAGTGCGCGATTAAAAAGACTGTCAATGTATTGCGATTTTGGTACGTCCTTCGATACGAAGTTATGTGACAAATTCATCACGGGGTATAATCCCGGAAAAGTTAGGAACAGGTTGTTCAGTGAAAAGAGTGAAGTGACCTTTGCGAATGCCTTGCAAGTGGCCTTGACGGAAGAAGCGGCCCAAGTAGGTATGCTTAAGTGTGATACGGAAATAAAAAGTGAGCCTGTCGAAGCCGATATTCATAGACTCGTTAGACGAAGTGTATCGCAAAATGTCGTTGAGGGAAGGAGACGTACTGCTGCGGAAGGAAGGGCGGAGAGAAGTGAAGGGGGAGTGGTTCGTAATAGAGTTAAATGTTTTCGGTGCGGAAAGGATCATTTTGCAAATGTTTGTCCGTATCGTGAGTACACTTGTAATAATTGCTCTGTTAAAGGTCATCTGAGTTCTGTTTGCAGAAAACAAGGAAATCGAGTACATTTTTTGACTCAAGAGGAGTCTGAGTTGACGGTAGATATAGAGAATAATATTTCGCCGGTCTTGTGTCTGAGGCAGAAATCAGATGAGCCAATAGTGTTAGATATCTCGTTAAACGGAGTTCTTTTGAAAATGGAATTAGATTCGGGAGCGGCAACATCTGTGTTGCCACTGTCAATATTTGAAAAATATTTCCCGAATGTCCAGTTATTTGAAACTAACATCACGCTTATCAATTTTTCGGGAGATAGAGTGTTTCCTAAAGGGATGGCAGTTTCAAGTCGCTTATAATGCGAAACAAACCACTTTGAATTTTTGCGTGGTCGAAACGAAAGGTCCAGCGCTTCTTGGAAGAAATTTTATTAGGTCATTCAATATAGTTTTTCAAGAAGCACCACATAACATCCATTGCTTACAGGGTGGTACGTCATTCGAAAATCACCTTTTGAAAAAATTTGCAAATGTGTTTTCTGACAAGTTAGGATGCTTCAAGTTTCAGTTACGATTACGAATTGATTCGAGTACGGTTCCCAAATTTTGTAAGTTTCGTCCGTTGCCATTTGCCATGAAAAAGAAGGTAAATGAAGAGATTGACCGATTGTTGGCCAATAATATTATTTCTCCAGTAGAGTTTAGTCCTTGGGCAACACCGGTAGTGCCCATACTTAAAAAGGATAATACAGTGAGGTTATGTGGCGACTACAGAATAACTATAAATCCCCATTTGTTAATTGATAAGTACCCCCTACCGCGGTTTGAGGATTTATTGGAAACGTTAGCGGGAGGAGAACAATTCTCAAAAATTGATTTAGCTCATGCCTATCAACAGGTTCCGTTACATCCAGATTCGCGTATTCTAACAACGATCTCGACTCATAGAGGTTTATTTTATTACAATTCCCTTCAGTTTGGGATATCTAGTGCGCCTGCGCAGTTCCAGAGAATAATGGAACAGTTGTTCATGAGTCTAGAAGGGGTAGGATGTTTTTTGGATGATATCATCATCACTGGTAGGAATAAAGACATTCACATGAGAAATTTAGAGAACGTTTTCCGTATTTTGCAGGATTGCGGCTTGACAATTAAAAAGGAGAAATGTAAATTCTTTTCAGATAGTGTATCGTATCTCGGTGTAATCATCGATAAATTTGGCATTCATAAAGCTCCTGAAAAGTTGAGGGCAATCAAAGATATTCCAGAACCCAAGACGGTATCACACAGCTCAAGTCTTTCTTGGGAATGGTCAGTTATTATAATAGGTTCATTGCGAGTATGCCTAATATTGTGAATCCGTTGTATGCTTTATTGAAAAGGGATGCATTATGGCATTGGGATAAAAATTGTCAGGATGCGTTTGAGAAAGTTAAAAATGTGCTTCTTTCGGATACGTTTTTGGTTCATTTTGAATCAACCTTAGAGTCAACGTTGACTGTGGATAGCAGTGATTATGGAGCAGTACTATCCCAAAAATGTGGGGATGGGGTGGAACGCCCCGTATGTTTCTCATCGCGAACGCTCACGGAATCGGAAAAACGCTATTCACAGTTAGATAAAGAAGCACTGGCGGTGATCTTTGGAGTCAAACGTTTTTATTAATATTTATACGGTCGGCACTTTTTCTTGCGTAGTGACAACCGACCTTTAGTTAGCATTTTCGGTCCGAAGAAAGGAATACCGATCATGGCAGCCAACCGATTGCAGCGATATGCCTATTTTCTAAGCGGGTTTGATTTTACAATAAATTATGTTAATTCTTTATCTAATATAGCAGATTTTCTCTCTAGACTGCCTGTTGCGGATGAGGACGGTGATCCAAATTTGTTTGATTTTGAAGACGATACGAGAGATTTTGAAAACTCCCACGTCAACTTGAACTATTTATCACGCGCGGAATATCTACCGGTAGATGTGGCTAGAATTCGGGAAGAAATAAGTCGTGATCCGATACTGTCACAAGTTTTATCTTATGTAAAGGATGGTTGGCCCTCGAATAGTTGGGAAGCAGGGAAGCCGTATTATAAAATGCGGAATGAAATTGGCTTCGAAGAAGATGTTCTTCTTTGGGGACACCGCGTTATAGTTCCATCTTCACTACGTGAAGAAATTTTAGCTGAATTGCATAGCGGTCATTTTGGCATTGTCAAGATGAAGTCACTCGCCCGATCCTATGTATGGTGGCCATCTCTCAATGAAGATATTGAAATAATCGTTAAAAGATGTCCGGAATGTCAGTCGCTACGTAACACTCCAGAGAAAACTCCTTTGGAATCGTGGCCAATTCCTGAAGGAGCTTGGCAGCGTATCCATGTGGATTTCCTAGGTCCTTTGAAAAACATGCTGCTTTTAGTAATTACTGATGCCTTCTCAAAATGGCTTGAAGTGTTTTCGATGACGTCTATCACGAGCAAATCGACCATTCATAAATTACGCGAACTTTTCGCACGTTTTGGAGTACCTATGATGTTAGTTTCATATAATGGCCCCCAGCTGATTTCAGAAGAGTTCGCTGCCTTCACCAAGGTAAATGGCATCAATCATGTTACTACTCCACCCTATAACCCGTCTTCAAACGGTGCTGCTGAAAATTCAGTGAAGACGGTAAAAACGTTTCTATTGAAGGAGCTGGCTGATAATCAGTTGGTGGACGTGAATCTTTCACTGTGTAAATTTCTTTTGCAGTATAGGAACACCCCGCACTGTTCCTCGGGCGAATCGCCCGCTAAGATATTTTTGGGGCGACCGCTGCGAAACCGTCTTGACTTGCTTAGACCTTCAGGAAGCTATGATGATTGTAGAGTGAAAGATTCTCCAGTTAAAGCTAATTTGATCCATTCGCAGTTGGCGAATAAAAATAATTATAGAGGAAAACGCAAGTGTAATTTTAGAATAGGGCAAATTGTTTATGTAAGGGACTACAGAGGAAAAACCCCAAGTTGGTGTAAAGCGGAAATAAGAAAATTTGTAGGTCGAAACGTTTGTATTGTAAATGTTAGTGAAAGTAGTATGAGATGGAAAAGACATTTCAATCAGTTGAGGTATTGTGTTGACGACGAGTTCACTTTACATAAAGAATATTTCAATGCAAATGCAGAGTCAGAGTCTGACGTCTCTTCTGGGATGAATGTAGATATGCCGGCATGTTCGTCAATAGAGAATCAAAGCTCAATAGCAAGCAATATCGATCCCTTGATGGAGCGTCCTAAAAGAAATAGAAAGGCGCCTGACAGACTGCAGTATGACACAATTAAGGGGGGGGAGTGTGTGATGTATAGCAAATTCGCCCTGTATAGTCCTTAAGTTCCGAGTTAAGTTCGAATGTAATGCGCGCGCACCTCCAGCTCCAAAAGACAGTTGTTGTGTCCGGCAAGCACGGCGTGTGTCCTGTACTACTTAACCGTGAATACATTTCAGGAAGAAAAACGAAAGTGTTTCATTTCAAAAACATTACACCTTTTTGGTTAATTTCGGTTCTACCTTAGAGTCAACGTTGACTGTGGATAGCAGTGATTATGGTATGGGAGCAGTACTATCCCAAAAATGTGGTGATGGGGTGGAACGCCCCGTTTGTTTCGCATCGCGAACGCTCACGGAATCGGAAAAACGCTATTCACAATTAGATAAAGAAGCACTTGCGATAGTCTTTGAAGTCTTTAGATAGCATTTACGATGCCAAAAAAGGAATACCAATCATGACAACCAACCGACTACAGCGTTATGCTTATTTTCTAAGCGGGTTTGATTTTACAATAAATTATGTTCATGTTTCAGCTAATATAGCAGATTTTCTCTCTAGACTGCCTGTTGCTGATGAGGACGTTGATCCAATTTTTTTTTATTTTGAAAACGATACGAGAGATTTCGAAAACTCCCATGTCAACTTGAACGATTTATCACGGGCGGAATTCTTCCTTTAGATGTGACTAGAATTCGAGAAGAAACAAGTAGTGATCCGATACTGTCACAAGTTTTGCCTTATGTGAAAGATGGATGGTCCTCGAAGTGTTTTGAAGCAGTGAAGCCATATTATAAAATGCGGAATGAAATTGGCATTGAAGAAAATGTTCTTTTGTGGGGACAATGCGTCTTAGTTCCAAGATATTTTAGCTGAATTACATAGTCATATTGGCATTATCAAGATGAAGTCACTCGCTCGATCCTATGTTTTGAGGCCATCTCTCAATAAAGATATTGAAATAATCGTTAAGGAATGTCAGTCGCTACATAACACTCCAGAAAAAGTTCCTTTGGAATCGTGGCCAATTCCTGAAGGAGCTTGGCAGCGTATCCATGTGGATTTTCTAGGTCCTTTGAAGAGCATGTATTTTTCAGTCATTACCGATGCCTTTTCAAAATGCTTGAAGTGTTTTCGATGACGTCTATCAAGAGCAAATCGACCATTCACAAATTACGCAATCTTTTCGTCCGTTCTGGGGTATCTATGATGTTAGCTACCTTCACCAAGGTTAATTACATCAATCATGGTACTACTCCGCCCTATAACCCGTGGTCAAACGGTGCTGCTAAAAATTCAGTGACGGCAGTCCAAACGTTTTTATTCAAGGAGCTAGCTGATAGTCAGTTGGATGACGTGAATCGTTCACTGTATCAATTTCTTTTGCAGTAAAGGAACACCCCGCATCGTTCATCGGGCGAATCTCCCGCTAAGATATTTTTGGGACGACCCCTGCGAATCCGTCTTGACTTGCACAGACTTTTGGAAAGCTGTTATGATTGTAAAGTGACAGATTCTCTGGTGAAAGCTAATTTGGCAAATCGCAAATATTAAACGCAAACGTAATTGTAGAATAGGGCAAATTGTTTATGTAAGGGACTACAGATGAAAAGCCCCGAGTTGGTGTAAAGAAAAAAATATAGGCCGAAACGTTTGTGTTGGGAATGTTAGTGAACGTAGTATAAGATGGAAAAGGCATTTCAATCAGATGAAGTATTGTATTGACGAAGAGTTTACTTCAGAAAATTGATATTTCAATGCGAATGCAGTGTCAGAGTTTGACGTCTCTTCTGGGATGAATTCAGATATACCAGCATGTTCGTCAATTTAAAATCAAATCTCAATAGCAAGCAATATTAATCCCTTGATGGAGCGCCCTAAAAGAAATAGAAAGGCGCCTGTCAGACTGCATAATGACACAATTTAGGGGGGGGGACTGTGTAATATTATAGCGAATTCGCCCTGTATAGTTCAAATGTAATGCGCGCGCACCTCCATCCCCTGAACGCAGGTGTTGTGTCCGGCAAATAGCAGTAGTGTGTGTACTACTTACCCTTCGATTACATTCTAGGCAGAAAAACGAGACTGTTTCATTTCGAACATTACAGATAGTATTCGGCAAAAGGGTAATTGGCTACATGACCCCACTTATAACTGTGCATTTCTTACGTTGATGAGGATCACTTTTAGCACATCACCTCACCAAAAACAATATTATGATGTCACTTAGCAAAAATTTTTTTTGTACAAATATTCCAGATTGTGGTAGGTTACAAACCCCGAAAATTGCGTAACAAATTTCAGAGGACTACTTTAACATATATTCCCATTTTATAAATAAATGTGTTTTATGTTTCGTATAAATATTTATTTCTGAACATATTTTAAAATCATCAGTCGGACGGAAAACCCCATACTTTCAAACTACCCGCATCCCTTTTTCTGTCATAAGAATCTTTATCATCACAAGCATATGCCAAGAGATAGAGAGATGGGTGCCAAGCAACGGTAAACGTAGCTGCTTCCACTATAATATCTGAAATTTTATCACCAGTTTCAACAAATCCTATGTCTATTATTAGATCTTCAGAAGCGGAAGCTAAAAGTTGTCCATCGTAGCTAAATGATATTGTTCGCACTGGCCAGTCCATTCTGAAAAATTATTGAACAAGAATGAATAAGAGAAATATGTCAATGTATTGTTTTATTTTTTTTTCATAGTGTTTTTGTCAATGATGAAAGGAAATCCTTCTACTGAAGTGAAACATCAAATGTTTCTGAACACATTCTTCTAAATACCATTCGTATTATCCTCAATGAAAAAATGTGTGCCTTCATAATTTTCCCCCACAACGTATCAC
Source organism: Zygogramma bicolorata (assembly GCA_032362365.1). Classification (NCBI taxonomy): domain Eukaryota; kingdom Metazoa; phylum Arthropoda; class Insecta; order Coleoptera; family Chrysomelidae; genus Zygogramma; species Zygogramma bicolorata. The sequence continues at coordinate 45,546 of JAVJAQ010001558.1, read as the reverse complement.
ATTATACTACAATTTCTAGAGAAAAAATATATAGAGACTCAGAAAAACCTGTTTTTCAGAAAAAAATAATTACCCACCAACCCCGTTATACATGGAATCAATATATACTTTTGACAATATATCTCCTTGCTTAACAACCAATCAGTCTATTTCAAATTTTGAAATTCAGCCAATAGAATCCGAATTACAGTGAAAATATAGCTTGTCGCTGTATTTTCACGGTGATAAACCTGCTTAGTTTTTGTTTTACTAGCTGTCAAGTGAAAATAATGATTTAAATTATAAACGTCAAATCTATGTGTTTTGATTAGTTATATTTCTTAATCAATATGAGCGATCGTTGGGGACAAATGGCGATTGGTATCATAGATGAAGCAGTGGAAAAGAGTATTCCCTTGAATACGGCCAGAAATAAAGAATCAATTACCAGGCAATTCAACAATTTTTGCTCAAACAGGGGTTATATTGTCGTCCTAAATATAATTCGTGGTATGATTAATAACCTATAATTTTTTGGAATATCAATTCATTGGCAATCCCAATGCAAGAAAATACAACTCGTCCTGCGGACTCGTTGTATTTTCAGCTTTGGGATTGCAATTCATTAATATTCCAAAAAATTATCGGTAATAATCATACCACTTATTATATTACCCCTGAAAATTTTAGTTGGTGATTGTTGGTTGCCTAGATACCCATCATAGTAGGTAAGGTCTGTTTATAGAGTACAACAACCGGCACGGTAGCACTATATATTTTCTGTGTTTTACAGTAGTTGAAATAGCAACAGCGCTCAGAACATTAGCCATAAAGCGCAGTCGTGAGAATGTAAAAATATAAAATTAAAAACATAATTGTAGTTTTTGGGTTGACCATAATCTAAAAAAATAATTATTATTGCTGATTAATAGGACGTGATTCTCATGCAAAAGCAACTATTTTCATTACCGCAAACTATTTTCATTACCGCAGCATCCTTTCGGGGTAGGTTAAAGTGTGTCCTTCTATACTAGTTAAGATTCCAATATTAATTCTTAGTTTTCCAGATGGTCGAAGGATATCAACCCAAAATCTGCAAAGAAAAACTTCATCCACCACAAAAAATAAGTTTCGAACAGGACTTTAAAATGGTGGAACCAATTAAAATAATGAATATCGAAGGGCATAATTCCTCTGAACTAGAAAGAATGCTAAGGGGATTCAACAGATGAACTGAAAGTAATTTTCATGATTTCCAAATACTAGTAGTCCGATTTTCGTGGAAATCGTGAAAACATCGCAGCTTCCTGAAAATTGAACACTTTCCGAAAGCCTTCGTCATATTTCACAACATAAAATGAAGTTGGATACAGAAATAAGAAAGTATACCACTTCAACCACTGAAATGAATTTCGATGAATTATTCTTTGGCTTTTTTCTTCTCCGCATCAAAAAATATAAATTACAATTCTTATGAAAGAACTAAAATAAAATGAATTCAGAAACACTCTCTGCTGATAGGTAGGTGTATATCATTCAAAGACGTTTGATTCATTGACAAAAAGGAAAACAAAATCTAAAACAGCTACTTCCTGTCTATATGGCGACGACGGACACTAGGTTACATATAAATCACTTTTACTTGCAGAATATGAATCATATATGAATTGAATCAATTAGATAGCGAACATAGGAATACCTAATCAAAATAGAGAGCTACTTGTAGAAAAAATCTCACTCTCTATTTTGCTTAGTGTAGGTATTTCTATGTTTGCCTATAATTGGTTCAATGTACATAGACTTGGTATACAAATTGACCAAGAAAAAGTTATTTCTGTATAACCCAGTGCCCGTCGTCGCCATATAGGCAGGGGAGTAGCTATTTTAGGTGGACTTTTTCCTTCCTATATGTGAATGAGTCGAACGCCTTTAAATGAAATACACGTACCTATCAACAGAGAGTGTTTGTAAATAGTTTTGATTTTACTTCTTTCATAGAAGTTGCAATTTCTATTTTTTCATTCGGAGAAAAAAAAAGCGAAAAAAAATTCATCAAATTTCATTCTCCCCACAAAAATACCCAAGTTCCTAATTACCACTGAAATGACAATTACATAATGAAGCATCCGTGATATGGCGCCCTCTCATAAAATTGAGAGCGAGTTATACGATGCAATTAGTGATTATTGTGTGAAATCTCTTACGTTCTGGGAAAACTGAGAGAGACTTAAAGTGGAATTCAGAAGAAGATACTATAGAAGACGAACTAGGAGAAAATGAGTCCAGAATAGACATATGAAGGGAAGGTAAGTGCTCGATTAGTTGGTATCCACTGCATTAGTGAATAAGATCCTGATATTTAGTGAGATATCAGTATCAACCGCATAATACCATACATAATCACATACATTGCATGACAACATTGTTTTTATATATCCCCCTATCAAACACTCTTAGGAGTGCACCCAGAAGGCAGAGCCTTGTGCGGATAATTAACGGCGGTTGTATGTGAATGTCGTAGCGCCCTAGAGCTTATTCTGATTTTTTGAGAGCGCATTTGCTAGTTCAACCATAGGTAAACCCAAAAAACCTATAGTGCCATCAGGTCGGTTTGTGTATCCGATTAAAACACCTCGCTACCTCGACTGGTATCTTAGTATCCAAAGATAGCCTATCACATAAAGCCTTCCAGACAAAATTTCTGCCGTGGCCGGAATGCGACCGGCAGTGAGGAGAATGGATCCAATAGAACCACTCGGTCACAAACCAAAAACAAAGTTAAATGCAATATTCGTTGTGGTTGAAACCATTTAGACCAAGAAGTTTTTGTACCAATCTTTATCGTATACCATCGAGAGAGAAAACTTTAAGTTAAAGAAGTCGTATTGTGCAGAAGAATTTGAGCATCGCGTGGTACTCCATTTACAAACCAGAATTTGAGTTTAGCACTAATTTTGTACAACTTTTCACAGACCGCCTTGCATTTTTTACACTTAAAAACATCGAACAAATTACAGAAATTATGAAGGCATACTGTTTCAAATGGTACAAGGTGAGTCAACCAAAAGTCGACTGAAAGTGTTGAGGCAAAATTGAAAAAAAAAAACGATTAACCTATTAATTAATCTGAGGTAATTCTATTGTGAGATTGATGAAAATTTATGAGGCATACTGTTTGGCAGCATACATTATTTTACTTAATTTTTTGGCAATGTTGACCAATTTTTTACACGCTAGATTCGCAATGGAAATTTGATTTAAATCCCAAAAGGCCATTTAATAAACGAGGCATACTAATCAGTGGTACAGCACTTTCACAATTACTTATGAGCAAATAAAAAATGGCAATCTTCGCCATTTTGTATACACGAAGTGCGGTTAACTTCTGATATGAGCGTATGAAGGCAGTCGATGTGAATAGATACAAACATCAAAAACATCACAACCAACAGAGTAAACTTTAATTTTATGCATAAGCTCATTCGCTTTCGGAGCATTATCCAAAGAATCCTTGTGAATTGTTCGTTAGCGAAGAAAATTGAATTGGCAACGTCCTGACGTTCACCACAAAATAATGACATTCAAACAGTACTAAAAAGTCGAAATGACGACCGAAGGCTAAATTTATTTCCTGTTTTATTCAACCTCTTCTATTTATTGCAATTGGATCATAATTCTGAAGGGTCTTCCATAAAAATAACAAGTGATTTTCCATGATTTATCTTGGCTATAATTGACCAAATATCTGATATTGAAGCACCTCTCGAAAGTCATTATCGTTAATGAAACGTGTTGAAATATCCTGTACTACAAATAAATTTGGGAGAGTTATAACAAGAAATGAATTATCGAATGAAATAGAAAAGCTATATTAGTCTAGCTCAAAAGTTGGAACTAATTGAATCTCTTGAAAGTGGTCCTAAAAATATGAACTAGGGCTCATTCGATTCGGGATAAAGTTTAGAAAAATGTGCGAAAAAATTGTGTCCACCAGTAAAATAATTCGATAGTTATCATCAAATTGAACTGTCAGAAAAAAGGGGTGTAATCATTCTTAAAATATTTCGAAAACCATAAATGTTAGGCGAATTCTTCAAACAAATTCTCAACAAAAAAGTTTCAGTTACCGAGCCACCACTTGTATTGACCATTTTAATGTCGTGGTGAGAATAGAGTTCCGCATAACGCTTACTAATAGATTACACCAACATGCAAATGATCGTAATACGAAAAGTCATTGAAAAGACGACACCTTGAACATCCTAGCTGACTGCAAATGGTTTTCGAAGCTAGATTCAAACAGTGGTTACTTGGGGTACTGGCAGATAGCTATCAACCCAGAAGACAAAGAGAAGACTGCCACCGGCCGTGGATTGTTCCAGTTCAAGGTTATGGAGTTTGGATTATGCAAGGCACCGGTGACTAACGTTCAGTGGAAGTGGTACTCAGAGGGCTCACTCCAAAAGCATGCCTCGTCTATATCGATGTAATCGTAGTGACGGACAAGAGTTTTGACGAACATCTGACAAACCTCCTGGCTATATTCAAGAGACTACAAAATGCTCATTTACAGATCGACCCTGAGAAGTGTGGCCTCTTTCAAGAGAAAGTTAATTTCTTGGGGCATATCATGCCATCGGAGGGAGTTTCTACCGATCCCGAGAAAATTAAGGCACTTCGTGAGTGGTCGGAACTCAAAAACAAACATTATATAAAACTGAATGGAAGTGACTGTTACTTGATGAAAATCTATAGTAAACAAATAATACGCAGTTGCCTGTAAGATTTTTACATATTAGGGTAAACGGCGACACGTGTTGTTAAAACTGACAGTTCAAAGTTCCTGCTTGAAGAAGCTATTGTATAGCGAAACACGTGTCGCGGTTTAGTAAACTCTATCATTTGAAAATCTTACAGACACCTGAACATTTCTCAAGAAATCTCCTAGGAATTTGTAGCTACTACAGGCGTTTCGTCCAAGATTTCGGAAATATCGCTGAACCATTGCATAGATCATCTGAGAAGAGAGCCACCAGGTTATCAGCAAGCCTTCATGGCTTCGAAGAAACATTCGCCAAATGCTGCAATCCTGGCAAACCCAAAAGAAGGCTTGTTAATACCGAAAGGTCAAACAGCACGTTGTCTTGAGAGGTTGCAAACCTATGATTTTGAGAGAAGAAAAGACATCAGTGCCACTCAAATGTAAGATCCAATCCTGAAAATCATACGGAAATGGATGTACAGAGGAATAAGACCGAAACGGCAGGGAATTTCCAAGCACAATCAATCGGTGAAAGTTTACTGGCTCCAATGGGATTCGATATGCCTCCTTCGTGATTTGATAATTCGGAAATGGGAAAGCCCTGACGGAAGAACGACTGAGTTCAGTATCATTTTTTCGAGAACATGTATTCCGGACGTGCTGAAAAAACTGTACGAACTGGCTCTGAATAAAACAACTTTCATTGAATTGTTTTATGAAAGATCTGGAAGTGATTCGGTGGGGTGGCTCTCAGAGAACATCAAAATAGCATGTAATGGTCTGAGAAACATTAATATGCTTCAAATTATTTTTGTCAACTTCAGCTGATGTTTATGCGATTTTTTCGGGTGGAACGCCCTGTCTGTCTTCTCATTCTACATGAAATTATCTATCTGGGAAAACCAACATGTTATGTGTTACTACTAGGCGTTCTTCTTTGCTTTTTCAAGAATTTCATCAAAAACTTACGGAAATAACTACATGTTCAATATTTTGAATAAGAAATAAAATAACAATAATCACACTCATAATACAGTTTCAAAATGTCTTTAACCTTGACAAAATGGTTAAGGCTTTCGCGGCCAAGGTTATTAGTATAACTACTTTTCTTCGGGCTTGAAGGCCGTCGTTCTTTGGAATTACTTCCTAACGTTTCGCTAGCGCCAGTGGCCAGCTTCTTCAGAGGCTTACTCATGAACACGCACTGAGTGAGGGTGACCACAGGATTCTGTTTGAAAATGCTAAACTGATTGCCCCCAACCAGGGTTACCGTAGCCGACTGGTACGGGAGGCAACAGAGATCCAAAAACATGCGGACACTTTCAACAGAAAAGAAGACGCTTTGAGTCTAAACAGAGTTTGGAATCCCATTCCGAGGAAATCAAGAATAACTAATGAAATCACGCAGGTAATGATGATGATTATTTCCCGAACCCGACAGAAGTAATTGACACTCCAGACTACCTACATCAACATAAATACGCCTTAAGAAATCGAAACGTTTAGTCATCGGAAATGAGTAAGCCTCTGAAGAATCTGGCCACTCGCGCTAGCGAAACGTTAGGAAGAAATTCCAGAGAACGACGGCCTTCAAGCCCGAAGAAAAGTAGTTATGTCTTTAACCTTATTCTGTACATTTTCAGAATCTTTTCAAAGTGTTTTCACACGCTGCCCAGATGGAAAGGCATAATTCGCTGGAATGCCTCACGAATTCTCAATTTCATATCCTTTTGTGTGGTAGCGGCAGTGCAGTAAACCTTCGATTTTACTGTTCCTCACAAATAAAAATGAATTGATGTTAGGTCCGGTTACCTCGGCGACCAAGTAGTAGGTCCTTCTCTTCCAATCCACTTATCTGGAAACAAACATTGAGAAATCCATTCCTGTGAAAGGTACTTTCGTCGGTAAACATGATGCTCCTCAGGAATCTTCCATTTTCCTCGATTTTATTTTGCATCGCCCGACAAAATTGTTGTATGCTAAAAATCTTCTTTCGTTATATCCTGGTGTGGGGATAAGGATAAGGGATAGGTGAGGGTGAAACTCGTTTATTTCTCAAACTTCTGGCAACTAAAGATTTCGGCATCAATTCAAAATTATTTACCACTGCAAGACTAACAGCTAATTGATTTTCATCGGTCGATACTGTTTTAGCACGACTCTTTTTCTCGTATTTGACATGTCATGTTCTCTTAAACTGTTTCTTCAATAATTCAGAACATTTCAACTGTGGATGTGGTCTATCAAGATATTTTGCGGCATGCAAACGGAAAGCCAACAAACTCTCAACTCATCCTTTATAATTCATGATAACGTGACGAATATTTCAAGCAAATCACATACCAAACATTCAACAAATGTCACAAAAATACTAAACCCTTCTACTGATTAATTCATATTCATACCCTCACAGGTAACTTAAAGTTAACTGATTATATTGGAGAAACATTTTTAATGAAAGTTGATTATTTCTCAAAATTAATAATCAAGAATTACCCACCTCCAGATATAATTGTATTCTGATTCGAATCATTAATTTAAGACGTCCAAATTAAGAATGTATGAATATCAGTTCGTCAGTAGTTGAAAACTGTGTCCCGTTTTGTAATTCTTACACAAAATGGTGGAAAAAATTTTGAAAATCTCTTATGAGTGTGATTATTTTCGGTAATATTTTAAAAAGGCAAATCACGAAAGAATGCCTAGGAATAACATATAACATGTATCACTGGATAGGTATTTTCGTGTAAATGAGGATTGGGCAAATTTTAATATAACGAAATCTTTTTACCAAGGCTTTCATGATGCATTCCTTCATCATTTCGGCAAATAATTTCCAATGAGAAGATTTAAAGTACCTACGTAATAAGCATGAAAAATGATATTCTCCGGATGTTAAAGGACTTCATGAAACTCTTTGCCAAGTGTCAAAACTGAGAAACACTTCAAAAAATGCAATAATACATCAGAAGTATAGGGAACTCAAATTATTATATAAAAAATACTAGACGGGAAAAAAAATGTCATAATAATAACAGAATTTTAAGCTCGTCAAATATCAATAGAGGTGAAGGATAATTGGCGAAATGAAGGAGGAAAAAAGGTCCATGAAATTCGCGATAAATTTCTTGAAAGTTATGGAACAGAAATATCAGGTCTCCTCAATATAGCAAATAATTTTAATGATTTTTTCATAAACTTTGATTGTCCAAAACCAATATATCAAAACTTAACTTTCGAGCCATATTCAACGAAAACAATGTTTCTTACACCTACCACTCTATATGAAAAAGAAGTATTACTGAAAAATTCTTCACTCAAACCAGCCACAGGATTAGATGAGATTCCTGGAGGGGCATTAAGCTCTGTGGCTTATTTTCTCACCATTGTCACACGCTATTAATGAATCCTTCACGGAAGGACAGTATCCAGATATATGGAAAGTTTATAAATCATTACCAGTTTTCAAGAACAAAGGTTCCAGAAATGAAATTTGAAATTATAGGAATATATGTTTACAGAGCAAATAGCAAAGATCAGAGAAACAAGTTTTGATAACAGAATGTAAGCTTTCCTCGAATCATTCGGTTTATTAAATCCATGTCAGTATGGTTTCAGAAAGACAAAGTCAACTAATACAGCAATTAGTACTTAGACATCATATATATACAAAATTTTGAATAACAGACAGCCCCTTTTAGCACTATTTTTGACTTGAGCCGTGCATTCTATACTATTTACCATCATACACTGATTGATAATTTTTCTGAATGACCTGCAATACTCCTGCAAATCAGCTGACATATCAGTCGAATAAGCAGATGACACAAGATTTGGTTTACATGAAAGCACCAGTGATGCACTTGCTTTAAAAGCCAATCACAGCACCTCAGAATTTAACAAGTATTGTATAAACAATGGACTGACAGTAAATATTGGAAAAACAATTCATATGACGTTTTTACTTATTGAAATAAATCATAAGTCAATTTAAAAAAACAGATTCCTTCAAATTACTTGGGCTCAGAATTGATAAAAAAATGAGTTGGAAATCTCACATTGAATACATAGTAGGTAAATTGAGTTCTACTTGTTTTTTAATGAGCGGGCCTGGAAAAAGTGAGCTAACCTACTAAAGTCGAAGATCATGGACATATTCAATATCATGTTAGCGGGAAGCTTACGACTTTTTCCAGGTGCGCTAATGAGACAACTGAAATCAACGGTAACCTCAACAGTCTTAAAACTGACATATTATGGTTTGGTACAATCTATTTTATCATGTGTACTACTGTTTTGGGGCTCATCTTCTTATATTGACAAAGAATTCATTATGCAAAAAAGAATAATAAGGTTTGTGGTTGGTGCCCGCCAGACCTCTCATAGCAAGCAATTATTCATTGACTTAGAAATCCTCACACTTCCCTAATAACATATCTTTTTATCAGTCGACGATTTAAAAAAAAACGCAATACATTGAGAAATAGTGACACCCACCATTAAGGCACTCGACACAGGGGTCATTTCAAACTTTTCTTTTTCTAGACTCTCGATAGGTCAGAACTCACATGAATATGGTTATGGTTATCTGTTATTATAAAGTTCTCAGTATATTTGGAGAAGTTGACAATCATAATTACTTGAAAGTTTTCTCTTTAGATTTTTTTCAAATTAGGCATTTATTCGGTCGATGAATTTTTATCAACTCATCTTTTGTTCTGTTTGTTCAAACTGTTGTATTTTAGACCATTTTTTAAAATAATGTTTACTGGTATGGACCCTTCGTTTCCTATTTGACTAGTCCGATAAGCTTGTACAATTCAATTGTATTCTATTTTGTTTCAATCAATTGCAGATGTGGCCCTGCACAGGAAAAAAAAGAAATTACCGAATTGATAGTCATCTTTGTTGATGAGCTTTATGTCTTGTATATTCACATAAATATTTCATGACCTCTTTGCATTCGTAGAATAGCTTATCTTGCATATTCCTATAAACGGGGACAGGATTGCTTGAACCAAATGATTATTAGAATCTATAAAAACTTTCAACAGAGATCAATTACTCTAATACTAAATCGATGTGAATGGCAATCGACGCACCTTTCGCTTACCAAGTAAACATCTTTAGGGGAATAAATTGATAAAAAGTATCAAATGATACCAAGATGGCCAATGGTACACTATTGCTGGAATAAATGTTTTTTATTTCACATAAGTAAAGAAAAAAATATCCAACGAAAATTCCTCCAAAAACATTTGTCAGAGCTATTTGAAAATCATCTAAGTGTCAAAGCGTATCGGAGGAATATTCCCAGAAGTATATGATCCAGCCCAGCGGTCTGCAAACTTTTGGCAGGCAAGTGCCACAAAGAGGCAAAATAAAGTATAGATGTACCTGTGATATCAACCCTAGAAGCCCAAACTGGTATAATTGGTCAAATCTTATAGCCACACAAAAAACAAAAATGCTTCCAAAAATTGTTTAAATATAGGCAATTTATTTCATACAGGTAATAGGTACACACATTTGTGCTTTACAATTATTGATTATACAATTTGTTCATTTTATCAATCAGTAGAAATGAGAAAGAATCACAAAACAGAAATGAAAACTACAAAGTAAATAACTGAATTTATACAAAATTCAGTTTGATACTTGAGGTTGTATTTATTGGGAGGCTATTTCTTATGTTATGTTAATAATTATACTTGTAGTTGAAATTCGTAGAATGGCTCTCAAAGGCTCATCTAGGAAGAACATAATAATTTTTTCTTTAGTTGACAAATGAAAAAATTTGTTTACATAAATAAGTGCTACCAAAAATTGAAGTAAACTGCTGAGCACTCTTTGAATTCGTCAAAATGAGATGGCAAGCTGCCATTGAATTCAACAAGATCATTGATTTCATAAAAAGAACTTTTGAATTGGTACATCCTCAATATCACAATAATCTCCAGTTGGGTTAAAACTTCTTCATAATCACTGAATCTGTCGAAGAAATGTGTCTGTAGGTGTATTAAAATATCTTTCATTTTATCATTTTCCAAAGATATTCAATTCCAACTTTCCGACGGTCTTTTTGAAATTCAGAATATAATCTAATTTTTTTCAACAATATGCTTTATTAAGAGCTAGTTTTTCGCTTGGAATGCCTTTAGGTCTGTGTGCATATCAGAGATTTGTTTTCACCTTGAAGACTTCATCAGAGCCTTCTTATAAAGGACGAAATATCAGACATTATGTCTGAGCCTACTGTATATTCCACATTCGCAAAGGAAGTGGAAGGAGTCTTCCTCCTCTCCACATTCCGTACATAGTGGGTCTGCCTTGACTCTTACGAGAGTCAGATGTCTCCTGAGGCCGCAATGTCCGGTTAAAACTCCAACTAAGAGTCGGAGTTCTTTGCAGGTTACCCTCAATATCTTGATGTCCTTGTCCTGTCGGGCCCCGATATCATCTGCTTTGACTGCCTGCAGCCGTCTATTCCTCTCCACTCCTTACCTAATCTTTCAACGGTCCACTCGTTCAGTGCCGTTGTTACAAGTCTCCTTGACATGCCGAGTGCGGATTTGGGACCGTAGTAGGGGTGTCCGGCTCCTTGCTTGGCTAGCTAGTCCGTTCGCTCGTTGCCTTCGATTCCCGCATAGCCCGGGACCCACACTAGCGTGATTTCCTTTCCTGTCGCAAGGTCCTCCAAAGCGTCCCTGCACTGCTGAACCATTCTTGACCTGGTTCTGGTTACATTCAGAGCCCTAAATGCAGCCTCACTGTCAGAGCAGACATAAACACGTCTCTTTGTGTCTAGCCTCACTTCTTCCATTCTGATTGCCTCCAGGATGGCAAACACCTCTGCTTGGAAAACTGTTATCAAGGAAACTAGCGCGAAGGCATAGCTTCTCTCTCCCTTTTCCAAGTAACCTCCTGCTCCGGCTTTTTCTTCCTGCAGTTTGGACCCGTCCGTAAAACAGACCAAGCTTTCTGGGGGAAAGATCACCTGTTCCTCTTCCCATTTGTAGTGTTTGAATCTCCCACCCCTAAGCATTTCCGTCTTGCGCTACTGCGCATCTACAAAGATGTAGTGGAGGAACAAGGCTTTCAGGCAGTTCTCCTTGTGATGTCGAATACTTCGCATATGTTAAGAATCGATCCTTTATGTAATGAGTTGATAGAATTGGAGTCGTCGGTGCCCCCATCATTATTGAACATTTTAAAGTGTAATAAATGTGTATGTGACGAATTGCCTTGTTTTAATCTACTCGGTACACATCAACTGGCGACGAGGACAAAAGTGCGGTGTGAAAACGGGCAAAGACAAAAATGGCGACTGCAACCACGCCAACGCGAGTGGGTATTATAGGGCATGTGAATGATTTCATTCCCGAGTTTGAGGACTGGATTGTATATAGTGAAAAATTGGAACAATATTTCGCTGCCAACATTATCAAGGAGGAATCTACGAAAGTAGCAGTGTTATTGAGTTCAGTCGGCACGACAACTTATAAATTGTTGAGTGACTTAACATTCCCGGAATTACCCAAGGATAAGACGTATGGTGAATTGAAGAATCAACTGGTAGCTCGGTTCAGCCCCCAGATAGCAGTGTTTAGAGGGCGAATTAAATTTTTCGACTCCCGGCAAAAAGAAGGCGAATCGGTCAACGAATGGTTCGCACGCATGAAATCTTTGGCAGTAAATTGCAACTCTGGAGCCAATTTAGATTTTGCACAAAAGAATAAATTTGTTTGTGGGCTAAGACGTGGACAAATCTTGGACAGAATTTGCGAAGAGTCTGAAAGCAAAACCATGAAAGAAATTCTCAAGATGGCGGTCCAACGCGAAAGCAACGAAGGAAGCGGCGTCGGCAACGTAGTCTACGACGTAGATTGGGCGAGCAGAGGAGACGCGAGCAGAGGAGACGCACGCAGAGGGGACGCGAGCAGAGGAGACGCACGCAGAGGGGACGCGAGCAGAGGAGACGCGCGCAGAGGGGACGCGAGCAGAGGGGACGCGAGCAGAGGAGACGCGCGCAGAGGGGACGCGAGCAGAGGAGACGCGCGAAGAGGGGACGCGAGCAGAGGAGACTTGCGCACTGGCACGAACAGACCCAGTACTTATTCGACGGCATCCAGAGGACAAGGAGAGCACTACCAGCCAAGGCCAACGATGTCAACCTCGAACGCAGCAAGCGTTCAGAAAAGAAGAAGAGAACAGTTTCATGACAAGATTGACAACAAGAAGATGAGGGCTAGTAGTAGTAAACAAAAATGTATCTAAGTCACGGCGGATTTACTTGCAAATACTCGAAATTCAGGTGTAGACCTTATAATAAAATAGGTCATTTAGAAAGAGTATGTAGAGTAAGGCAACAACATTTCGTTGAGGAGGATCAGGTTAGTGAAACGAGTTGCGAATGTTTTGAGATTCTCAGTTTGACAAATGGTAAATGGAAAACAAATCCTTTTTTAATTGAAATTGAAATAAATGACGAGAAGTTTGATTTTATAATTGACACAGGTGCTAGTGTTTAAGCCCTAAGCTATTTGTATAGAGAAATTTGGAAATTTGTGAAGATAATGTCATTTTAAGAGGTTTTACTGGCAATGTGAAAAAGCCAATAGGATATTTTGTTGCGAAAACAAAGGTAAATGGTGATGTTAAACCTGTAATGTATTATGTAGTGGACAAAGAAGGACCACCAAATGTATTAGGTAGAGATTTTATAGATTTATTCAACAGAAGAAGTGATTACCTATTATTGAGTTGAAATTGAAAAGTTCATCCAAAATGTCAAGCAAATGTGTAAGATGCACAAAAACATTAGGCGAGAAATCACCAGGCATTCAGTGTGGTTTTTGTACTCGAGTTTTTCATACCAGATGTTTGGGGTTTTCTAGAGAGCAAACTGCTTTGTGTAGCGATACCCCAGGAATTGTTTATAAATGCGAAGAATGCATTGGCGGAGGTACGGAAAAAACTGCAGGTACTAATTGTGGAAGTTGTCTCGAACTCTCCCAAGCTATAAAAGAGTTAACTGAACTTGTGAAAAGCCTGCAACAGGAGGTGATGCAATTGAAAAAGAATAAAAACCAGGATATTACAGAAGTTATAATAAACGAAGTATCCGAACGACAGCGCAGAGAAAAAAATATAATTATATATAAATTTGATGGAGATGATCAAGACACCGATTTGAACAAAACTATTGAAATCATCAAGTCCATAGCACCAACTGTAGGCACCAAAAATATTAATACTTATCGAATTGGCCGAAGGAATGGGGTCAACCCTCCGCCTTTGAAAGTAACGCTCAACAGTAAGGAAGATGTAATTACTATTCTGAAAAATAAGCGTAAGTTGAAAGATCTAAATATAAATATTCAAATCAACACAGACAAAACAAAACTTCAAAGAGATTACCTGAAAAAAATACTGCAGGAACTGAACGATCGCAAGCAAAAGGGAGATGAAGATATATATATTAAATACATAAATGGTACTCCCACCATCGCCTCCTCAAAAAACTATTAGATTTCAAAATAGGACAAATAAACATACGTTCCTTAAATAATTGCTTTGATATATTCAAAGACATCATTCTTGAAAATGAGTTTGCAATTGTTGGTGTCACAGAATCATGGCTTAACCCAGAATACCCAGATAAGTTTGTCTCAATTCCTCAATTCAACTTGGTACGGCTGGATCGCAACAGTAGAGGCGGAGGTGTTTGTATTTATGTGAAGTCCTCTCTCAAATATAAAGTGTACCACTCAGGCATTACTGCTCATGGCTTGGAACAGTTATGGATCATCGTTCACGTAAATGAATATAAAATTGCTTTCGGAACTGTATATCGTCCACCAGGAACTTCTGTTGATTCATGTCTTAATGATTTATGTGAAATTTTAGAACAAATTTGCTTAGAAACGACGTTTATAATTTTAGTGGGTGATATTAATATTAATCTGCTGAATCCAAATTCTAACGATACTCAATCGTTCATTAATTTGCTTTCTGTTTTTGATTTGTGTCAAGTTGTAGAGAATCCCACTCGTATTACTAATACATCTGAAAGTCTCATAGACGTCATCTGTATAAATAAGGAATTGCTGGTGAGAAGTTGTAATACTATTGATATGAATGGTATTACAGACCACCTAATGGTCAGCTGCGTAACCAGCTTTCGAAATGAACAATCACCTACCGATTTAATATACTTTAGAAGCTACAAAAACTTCGATTTCACTGATTTTTCTAACGACGCTGCGAATATGCCATGGGGTGATATTGTTAATTTACAAGACATGAACTCCAAAGTAAATTTTTTGAATGATTGTATAATACATGTATTTGATAAACATGCCCCTATCCGCAGGTTAAATTGTAAAAAGAAATTTCTGCCTTACGTCACATACAACCTCAAGCTCATGATGCAAACCAGGGATAAGGCTCATCAAAAATATTTAACTTTGAGAACACCGGCTTCAAGGACGTATTATGTAACTCTACGGAATTACGTCAATGACGCTCTGAAACGCGAAAAAACAGCATACATGCAATATATTCTAAACAAAAATAAAAAAAATCCCAAAGCAATTTGGAAAAATCTGTCATACTGGGGCGTGAATACAAAGCGTTCCTCACAAATCAACAGTTTACCGCAAGAACTACGTAATCCAGAAGAAATTAATAACTATTTTCTCAATGTTGCTGGAAATTCTACAATAAACAGTGATACCTTATCATTTTATAGTAATAACAGATTCAATATCAATGCAAGTTTCTCGTTTATGGAAATATCTAATAAGGATATCTTCGAAGCTATCAATAAAATAAAATCAAATGCTTTCGGTATCGATAATATCAATATTAAAATGATTTCACTTATTATTCCACATTGCACAGATGAAGTAAAACATATTTTTAATGAGTCTTTGAGGCAAGGTATTTTTCCTGATCTTTGGAAAATTGCTAATATTTTACCTACTTCCAAAATACCTATACCCACCTGTTTTAATGAGTTACGTCCAATAAGTATTTTAACAGCATTCTCAAAGATTTTTGAAAAAATAATAACACAACAAATCAAAGTATATTTGGATACAGCTAACATACTTCCAGAAGCGCAATCTGGATTCCGACAGAAACACGGTACCAACACTGCTCTGTTGAAGGTTATCAATGATATCACTACTGCTCGGGACAAATCGATGGTCACATTTTTGGTTATGCTTGATCAAAGCAAAGCATTCGATTTGGTAAACTTCAAACTATTGCTGAGTAAATTAAAATACATTGGGTTTGAATGCAGTTCTTTAGATTGGGTGAGAAGCTATCTCACAGGAAGGGCTCAACGGGTTATACTGGACAATGATCAATTATGCTCATCCCTTCAGGAAACTTCTTCCGGTGTACCACAGGGTAGCATCCTGGGTCCATTAATGTTCTCTCTTTTCATATTCGACTTTCCTGCCACGTTATTCCAGTGCGACGTACATTTATATGCTGATGATTTTCAATTATATCTCTCAAGTCAATCTAATGATATTTAGCATGCTATCACCAGGATGAACTTGGATTTAGAAAATACACTTTTATACTCCAAAAATCATGGCCTTCGAATAAATCTTAATAAAACAGTAGCTCTATGCTTGGGATCTGACCTACAGAGAAGTGAAGTTGAAACAAATTTCCATCTTTTTCTTGATAATGAACCAATTGAATGGGTGAATTCAGCAAAAAATTTAGGTGTATATATTGATAACACTCTCTCGTTCAACGAGCATGTTAAACACATCTACAAAACATGCATTTTCAAACTGAAATCCTTATACAAGTTCAAGTTCCAGCTTTCTCAAGAAACAAAACTGAAATTAGTTCAATCATTGATTTATCCCCATATTGAGTATTGCTGCTCAGTGTATTACAACTTCTTGCCAGACTACAATAAACACAAACTTCAACGCATACAAAATGCTTGTATGAGATTTGTGTGCTGCATAAACTACCGTGATCGTGTTACTCCATATTTATTGAAATTAGATCAGCTGAATGTTGAGTTGAGAACTCGTTATCTCATATCTGTATTCTTATATAAACTACTGGAAAGCAAAACTCCTAATTACTTGTTCAGATTAATTAGTAAGCGATCTGATAATCATTCTATCAATTTAAGAAAAGATACATTTACCACTCCATATCATGTTACCACCAAATTCGAGGGATGTTTCTCTTACTTTGGACCAAAGTATCTAAATTATTTATTACCGTATATTCATTTGTCTATATATCAATTCAAAAAAACTTTGAAAATTCATTTCTTAGATGTTCAAAAATGTTGGTAACCTTTTATATATCTCCATAATAGTTTTTTTATATTATTCCTGTGTCTATTGTAACCGTTAGTTATAGTCTTACTGTATGCTTATTTCTTTCTCCTAATTTTGGGACGGGTGGAAGATAGCCTCCGGCTAACCCTTTTCCCATTGTGTATAAAACTTGTTTTTGCACAATAAACGTTATTATTATTATTATTATTATTATAATATAGGTTTCAATCTTTCTGATATTCTTTTTTGCAAAATATTGAATCTCAAATTATTGACAAATTTCCTACTGATTTCAAAGAAACACTTGGTAAATCAACTCTTTTTAAGGTTTCATTGGATATGAAAGATAATTCCCGACCGGTGTTCTGCAGACCTCGCCCCCTGCCTCTTGCGTATCGAAAACAAGTTGAACATCAATTGGAAGAAATGGTTAAAGAGGATATTATTGAATCAATAGCTTCATCAGAATGGGGAACTCCGATTGTACCTTATTGAAGGCGGACAACACAATTCGAATTTGTGGCGATTATAAAACAACTTTGAACAAATGCCTGGAAACCAGTGACGTATCCATTACCTAGGATTGAAGAAATATTTTCAAAGCTGAATGGAGGTCAAAATTTTACGAAGCTGGACATGAATAAGGCGTATATGCAGTTACCCTTGGATGAAAAGACGTAACTGTAAATGGCTTTGAGCACGCATAAAGGAGTGTATAAAATGAAACGAATGCCATTTGGAATAGCCCCAGCAAGTGCTATATTTCAAAAATGTCTGGAGCAACTCTTGCAAGGCTTGGAAGGAGTAGTAAACTATATAGATGACATTGTGGTAACAGGAAGAACCCAGGAGAAACATGTCAGGAACTTGCATGCTGTATTGAGAAAGTTACAAGAAGCAGGATTTACACTGAACAAGGAGAAATGCAAATTCTTTCAACGTGAAATTGAATACCTGGGACACAAAATTTCAGCAGAAGGTTTGAGGAAAACTGACGTGAAGGTTAAAGCCATTGTGGAAGCCCCAAGGCCCAACAATGTGACAGAAGCCCGAAGTTTTGCAGGAATGGTGAACTACTATGCCAAGTTCATTCCAAATTTATCTAGTATTATGAGCCCAATATATGAACTGTTATCAGGAAACGAGAAGTTCGAATGGAGTGAAGCATGTGAAAAGGCATTCTCTGAAATAAAACGACTAATAGCAGATGATATCGTCCTGACTCACTTTGATCCGAGTATGGAGGTAGTTTTAGCTAATGATGCTTCAAACAGAGGCATTTCGAGTGTTCTGTTTCATAGAGATGCTCAAGGCAGAGAAAAGCCAATCGCCTGTGCTTCGAATACCATATGCCAGCAGAAAGGAATTATTCTGTAATATGTAAGGAAGCCTTAGCTTTAGTATTTGGACTCAAGAAATTCGAGCAGTATATTAGAGGAAGGATCACCATAAAGACAGATCATCAGCCATTGGTAGGACTGTTTGGAGAAAATAAAGGAATACCCGAGAGAAGTAGGGATGCTACAGCGATGGGCAGTGTACGTGGCATCTTTCGACTATGTCATTGAACATGTGAAAGGGAAACAGAATGTTATTCCAGATAAACATATCCAGACTCCCACTAGAAGTCCAGGTAACTTCAGATGAACATGATGGTAAGGGATATTTGAATTATGCTGCAGCAGTAGAAGATTGGCCAATAAACAACAACGATGTTATTAGAGAGACGGAAGAAGACGAAGAACTTTCATTGGTTTTGAATTATATCAGGGAAGGATGGCCATACAACGTAGGAGAAGAAATAAAACCAAACTTCAGAAGGAAAGAGGAGTTATGTGAAGAAGATGGATATATTCTATGGGGACATAATTCCCAGGAAACTGAGATCAAAAATGGTAAAGGAACTACATGCAAGTCATCTAGGTATAGTCAAAACGAAAAGTATAGCCAGATCGGGAGCATCTCGTTCTACCCACATTTCGTAACACCCACAATGCATAACACCCAAAGTGTGTAACACCCAAATGTCATAACACCCAAATTTCGTTATGCCCACACTCACCGAACATACCCGAATGATGCGCTGTTGCCAAATTCATCCTTCTTTTAGGTTAGGTTAATTAGGTTAAGTTAGATTGGGTTAACAGGAAATTGCAGAATATCCGGTAAATTTGGCAACAGTGCATCATTCGGGTATGTTCGGAGAGTGTGGGCATAACGAAATTTGGGTGTTATGACCTTTGGGTGTTACGCACTTTGGGTGTTGTGCACTGTGGGTGTTACGAAATGTGGGTGTTACGCAGCGCACCCGCCAGATCTTATGTGGTGGCCCAGCTTAGATGCGGAGATAGAAGAGAAAATTGAAAAATTGTCAAGCATGTCAGAGTCAGCTATCCAATCCCCCAAGAGTAGAACCAACACCTTGGCCAGCAACAACCGGACCATGGCAGAGACTTTGTATGGATTATGCAGGTCCAATCAATAAGTTGAACTTTTTGATCATCATAGATGCATACTCAAAGTGGATTGAAATATTCCCAATGAAGAACATCACCAGTTTTGAAACAGAAAAATGTCTGAGAGAAAGACAAGCAAGCCCCAAAAAGGAAGTATAGAGACTTTGAAGTAGTGGAGGAAGTCATAGTAAAAGACTACAGGGGTGGGAGAATAAAACAGTGGACACAGGCTAAAGTTGAAAAGAAAATAGGAAAGAGAATCTATTTATGCAGGTTGCCATGCAAAATTTGGAAAAAGCATGTAAAACAAGTACAGACAACTTGGAGAGGATTCCAGAGACAGGAGGTGAGGGCTGGAGAAACACAGGAGAGAGTGGAAGTGGAGAAACAAAAACAACGTTACAGTACTTCAAATGTTGTAAGTCGTATAGCCAGGAATTCAGAAAGGTCACATGACCAATCAAATAAAAATTGTGTAGGAAGTAATACAGAGTAGTTAGGCAACATTGTGGAAAGAAATTGTAATAGCTGTAGGAATACAAATGCTAGGGACAATTGTGAGATTAATAGTGATGCTGCACACAGTGCAATGGGAAGTAGCGCCCCTAATTTAGGAAATAGTAAGGAAACGGTTTTAGAATCAGCTTTTGAAAGATTTGTTCAGGGCAACTTACCAAATTGTAGGGTAGATGAGCATGTTGATGAGGAAAAGGAATTTCAAAAATGTGTTCAGGAATTACCTCAGAATATTGAGACAGTGCGTGAGTCGTGGCTGAAAAAAAAGTTACAAACTTGTAAAGAAACAAAATTTAAGTAGGGAGGGATTGTAGTGTTTGAATTTCCCGCCCCCAAGCATTACCGCCTTGCGCTACTGCGTATCTACGAAGATGTAGTGGAGGAACAAGGCTTTCAGGCAGTTCTCCTTGTGATGTCGCATACTTCGCATATGTTAAGAATCGATCCTTTATGTAATGAGTTGATAGAATTGGAGTCGCTGGTGCCCCCATCATTGTTGAACATTTTAAAGTGTAATAAATGTGTATGTGACGAATTGCCTTGTTTTAATCTACTCGGTACACATCACCACCCTTTCCTATCCGAGATCTCTAGTGCGATCATCCTTTTCCATCTGTTTTGTCCTCTGTCTGTATCACTTTGATAGCGAATATTCCTTTCTCCGGTACCATTGCGATCTCGGTGTGCTCTGTGTACCCTTCTCCTCGCCAATTCCCCGAGTCCCCTGTCCTCAGATAGGACGCCATCGCTTCCTTCTATATACAAGTTGGAAGCGACGGCAGACCCAGTAGGACTTCCAGAGCTGCCGAGGGGGTTGTCCTCATTGCGCCAGTTACTCCGCTACAAGTCAGTCGTTGTATCTTTCCTATCTAGTTGGTTTTGGTTATCTGGTCCACTCTTGGCCACCAGACCACAGCTCCGTATAGGAGTCTGGGTCTGATTACCGCCATGTAGATCCAGTGGTGGATGTGAGGTTTTAGGTCCCACATCCCCCACAGCCCGGCGCATAGCCCATATAGCCATCACCGTCTTCTCAACTACTCGATCGAAGTGTGGCCCCCAACTTAGCTTCAAGTCCAGGTATTTTACCTCGCTAGCCAGCCTATAATGGGACAAAGAAGCAATAAATATCTGGGCATATTTATTGACTGTCACCTCTGGTGGGACTTACATGTAAAAAAGAGTTCTCGGCAACATAAGAAGATTTAAGTTATGTTCGGAATTTTGCAGTTTGAGTCAAATGAAAATACTTTACTTCGCTTTGGTTCAGTCACATTTGACTTACGGAATAATCGCTTGGGGAGGTCTCACTAATAATTATCTTCAGAAATCAGAAGTAGCTCAAGAATGGATCTTAAAAATAATTGTCAAAAAGAGCTGTTTTTTGATATTTGACAATTGTACTGTCAATCAATATCATTGAAGCAATTTAATTCAAAATATGAAAACCTTGAAATAGTACACCATACCAGATATCGCCAACTTACATTAACAGTCTCAAAGATGAACAACACTATAGGTCAAAGATGCCATGTGTAAATCTACTTAGTCAAGAGATGAAAAGTGTAAATTCATAGCTTCTGTTTAAATCAAAAATTAAAAAATGGATATGGAACGCTCATTCATACATCATTCAATAAATTGTTGCAATTTTCAAACTTGCCCTGAGCCACTTCGATAATTGCGACCTATTTTCAAATTTTATGTATATGTAATTGTTTATACTAACATTTTATTTTATATGTCTGAGATTATTTTAATGTAAATTGTTCAGGATGATGTTGAGTTTCAAATGTTTTGAAAGATCGAATGAAAAGCCATAGCCATATGCGGATTAATTTCCTTATGACTGCTTCAAATGTTATTTATTGAGAAATGAACACGATCAAATCAACGATCAGAGAAATGAACATATTTTTCACAGAAATGAGGTCAATCAAGCGATCGTTGAAGCTGTGGAGAAACAGAAAATAACAGAAATCGAACTACTGGCCGATCACAATATGGCATTAGAGGAAGAGACCAGGGGGCAAACGCAAAGAAGGAAAGGACAAAAACGAAAACGCCAGTACCTTGTAGGTGGAAATGAGGAGGACAAAACAGTAGAGACAATCCCTGCATCAGTCTCTCTACATGTCACGCGACTAAACCCCACACAACACCAGAAGTAATGAAGAAAATTCTAGAAAAAACCTTTCCAGAAGTACAATGTGAGGAACACAACTCAAAATTTCCTGAAATTTACAGTTCCATGAAAGTCATCATCAATAAAGAAAACTTTAAAAATGCTTGGCGGCGAGAAATTTGGCCAAAAGGCGCAATAGTGTCCAGGTTTTTTGCAAAGAGGAGGCTTCCACAGTTGTGATTGAAGAAGATGGATCCTCGGTTGAAACAAAAGAAGAAGTTAAAATTCCTTTATCTAAAAATCAAGAATCCCTGAAATCACCCGAGGCAGAAAGTGCGTGAAAATATCCAAAATATAAGCATTTATCATTTGAATATTCGCGCACTAGCGAACAAAATAGACAGACTTAACGTTTTTTTGGACAAACACATTTATTTATCTATTACATTTATAGCAATGTCTCCAATTATGTAAAATCACCAACTATAACCTTATATCACAATATAGTAGGCAAAAAAACATGCATGGGGGGGCAGCCATATATGTGAGAAATGCCAACATACAGGTAAGGCCATTACCATTGAACAATTTCAGCATTGAAAGAGATATCGAAGTCTGTAGAATTGAAATAGTTGATATGAATACTTCTGTAATTACAATATATAGATCGGCATGTGTCACAAATTGCGACCTGTTTTTGAATAAATTATCTTAGGTGACTTTAACATTGACTTTTTGGTACCTTCTTCAAACTTGTCAAAACTTCATTTACTGCTAAATTCTTTTGGTCTAGAAGCCACTAACTTTGAAAACACCAGGGTGGAAAAGGGTACAAGCAGTTGCTTAGATAACATCATTACTAATTTTCAACACTATGAAACTGGAATATCGGATCCATGTCCTCTGACCACTATGGCCAATTTATTGAATTGAAAAATATAGCTACTGTTGAGAAGACACCTCTCAAAATCAGACATGTTACTAAAGCAGACCTACAGAATTTCAAAAAGTCTTTGGGGGAAGTAAACTGGAATTCTTTCTACAATCTACACAATGTAGAAAACAAGACTAGCTTTTTACTAAACTGCTATACAAGCCCTGTACATGAGCACTTTCCTCTCAGGAAAATATCTGGGGAATCAAAGGATAAAAATTATTGGATCAATGATCACATAAAAATAATAAAAAACAAAGTACAAGCACTGAAAACAAGATACGATGTCACAAATGATCCAACACATAAACAAGAATTTCTACGTCTGAACAATGAATATCAAAACATTGTCATATCAGCAAAAAAAATTATTACGATAATATAATCCTAAATTCTAATAACAAAATCAGAGACAGTTGGAAACTTATTGAATACGAAACGAACGGTGAACGTTCTTATATGAAAGAAAATAATTTCACACCTAATGAATTCAACTCATACTTTGCAAATGTTGGCTCTGAAATAACGGAAGAAATATCACGAACTAATCCGATCACTAATCCACCCACTAAATTTGATATTGATATCCCGAAAACGTCTGGATCTTTTTTTATGGAGCCCATCTCAATTTCAGAGACAACTAATGCAATTCTTCAATTAAAAAACTCTAATTCTTTTGATATTTATGACATCAATGCGAAAATCATAAAAGCAACAGAAACATATTTAATTGAACCCCTAACAAATCTTTTTAATGCTTCCATTGTAGAAGGTAAATTCCCAGACAAATTTAAAATATCTCGAGTCACCGCCATCTTTAAGAAAGGAAATGAGAATGGAATTGGTAATTATCGACCTATTTCAATTGTCCCTAGTTTTGGCAAGATCTTCGAAATTATTCTAAGAAACAGACTTTATGAATACTGCTTAAAGCACAAGTTATTTAACCCTAACCAATTCGACTTTATTAAATCATCATCTACTGCTCATGCTCTGAAAAAAAGTTGTGGACAACATAGTAGAAGGTTTTGAGAAGGGGAAACACTGTGGCTGCTCTGTGTGACCTGACCAAAGCATTCGACTGTGTCTCACATTCAATACTCGTGGAGAAACTAGAGGCATATGGCATACGAGGGTTACCTCTGCAACTATTCTCATCGTATCTTTCAAATAGACAGCAATGTGTTGTACTTGATTCAAATATTTCTAACATGAAACCCGTTACATATGGTGTGCCGCAAGGTTCAGTACTGGGCCCGCTTCTATTTATAATTTATGTCAACGATATTTTTGCTTACATGTCCCCCTTTGATTGTATTGCGTTTGCAGATGATACAACTCTCGCCACCTCAGGTAGGGATGTGAATACAATATTAGATGAAATAAATGTAGCTGAAAAAAAATCAGAAATATGGTTTAGAAGAAATAATTTGATGCTAAACGCAAGCAAAACTCAAAAAATACTTTTCTCTTCTAATAGGCACCTAACCAAGGGTGACAGTGTTAAATTACTCGGAATCATAATTGACGACTCACTAAACTGGTCACTTCACATAGAGCAGCTATGTGCCAAAATCTATTCTATGGGGTAATAGCACAAGGGCTAATGAAGTTTTTCTCCTTCAAAAAAAAACAATAAGAATAATAGCTGGTGCCAGTTACACTGACACCTGTAGACCACTCTTCGCATCTCTTGAAATCATGACATTGTCATCCATATATATATATATATATATATATATATATATATATATATATATATATACTGAGATAGTATGCCCCGGGGTGTTGTTTGTTTTTTATAAATTCTAGGATTCAACCTGAATAAGACGGTCAATAGGTAAGTTAATAGGTAAGTATACAAGGATCTAGGATAAGCATACCTGAACAGGAAAGGAGAACCTGCACATTTCCCTTCTCAGTGGTGAGAATCCTATCAACGAAAGAACAGAAGTCAGGTAATGGGAAACCAGAGGACAGCATATACATCCCTTATATTCAACAACACTCTCTAGGTAGAAAAATACGTAAAGTTTCCGTAGGGATATTGGGGATTTGTGATCAGCTGGACATACAAAATTCTCTGTGGGAGTTAGAGTAGATTATTTTCTCACAAAACTGACACCATAATCAGCCACTCTCCGGTGCCCAGAAGAGCACCCAGGGGCTTTTTCCGAACACATGTCCTGTAGCGTCAGCTGTCAACAACCCAAACAATTTCAACTTTCGGGATGTTTTGTGAGAAAATGGGGCAACACTCGTTTTTCCGGGATGGTCATGCTGAAAGACAGGTTACCTCAGAACATATTGCATGAGTTTCAGATCCTTGGTTTGCGTGAGTTAGAAGCTAGATTGGATTTTTCGGCAAAATACATCGAATTCTATGGGAAAAGACGGTATCTATGGAAACAACCTTTCTCCTATAAATACCAGACCGATTTCCAGGGTAAGGCAGTTCGTCTTGGACCTTCAACCAGGCAACAACTCTTCCATTGGACCTGAATTCTTCCCCGGTACCAGGCTTTGTAGGATGGAGTCCCCGACAAGATCGAATGAAACACCATTAGAATTGGAACAGGAAAGCACAGGTCCGTAAGAAATGGGAACCAAGTATCCAGAAGTCTCACACATTAACTCCTTTCAGAATTTCAAAACTAGTCTTTCAAACTTAGAGATTGTCAATGGGGAAATATCCAATTGCCCAGTAATAGAGAACTATGTTATAGTAATGTCTCCAGTGTGTAAGATTTGAAAATGATTGCAAAAATTAGTATGCGGGTTATGTTAATGAACTGACGCTAAATGGTGAAATGGTTGAACTGAGTACGTTTATATTTACTGAAATGTTACTCATAAACTAGATATGGTACCTCCCTCACTATAGGAAATCAAAAAGAGTATGAAATGAACTACCAACATTTTGCTGTGCACGAATAAGTCAAAAAGATGGGGAGTACGGTATCAGGTTGATTGCCAGATGGTGTGCACCCAAAAAGATGAATCTCGCTGAGACAGAACCTGGCCAACTCCATGGTTGTGGGGGTATAGGTGTACTAGATGCCCATTTACACAATTGGCGACAAAACATCTTTAACGAACTCTGATAATTACTCAAACTTTTGCATTTTGGAGATCTTCATTATCAATTATTTCTACAATGGATATTTTCCTAAGATAGGTATTTGCTCTTCCAAATCAGATGGACTTTCTTATTTAAAAATGAGATCACAGTAAATGTAATATCAGAAGTTTCTAGCTCACATGCATTGTTTAGTTGTTTCAAGGAAGTCAATAAATCGGTTGATCAATTTTTTGCATTTCATTTCTCTACAGCTGGCAGAACTTTGTATCCTGAAACGAACTCATAAAAAAAAAACACAACGTGGGAAAACTAGGTCATGAATTTATAGAAATAAAACTCAGCTTCTTAAGGTGGTACAATGGGGTTTCTTTCTGATACCAGGCTGTGTGCCAGATTCCTGCGGGAAGCCGACACCGTGACCAAGAAGCAGATAAGCATGACGATTCAAGTGGCAGTATTTTAACCGTATATATAAGACAGGGGTACGTTCGGTTACAATATATATATATATATATAATATATATATATATATATATATATATATATATATATATATATATATCAACTTCTACAAATTCACAAAAATGAAACCATGAACTATGAAATAAACTCCGACTTTCACAGTTATCTCATTAGAGGACGCCAGTTAATCAAGCCAAGCAGAATGAGACTACAAAAATCCAGTAAAAACTCTCTCGATTTAAACCTGTACAATATATTACCACCATTCGTAAAAGACATGAACCCCCAAAAGTTTGAAAAATATTTGAAAGGCTTCTTAATAACGCAAGCTTGCTATTCCACAAAAGAATATATGGCTGCCCTCTCGGCAATGACTCATTAGCTGTCTCTTATTCGACTATCTTTTTTTGTGTGTATGCACAATCTGTTTTTGTGGGTATGTGTTGTGTATAAGTAAGTGTATGTGTATATCTGTTTATGTCAGATATTACACTTTTATAATTATAACTGTTATTGTCTTTATGTACGTGAGATGGTATCTATGTGTTTGATAGCTATACAGCCAGATCTTGTATCTACACCATTTTAATTTCGATGTTTTTAAATTTGACAATTCTGTAACTTTGACTTATCCTATCTGTATTGCTTTGTACACCCAAAGGATCAATAAATCTATCTATCTATTCAAAAGTCATTCAATCCCATGAAAGTTCTACAATAAACATTATTATTATTATTATCAGTTTTTTTTATCAAAACATTTGAAAAAATTATGAGAGTCAGGTTTCAAGGGCTATTTTGTGATCGTTTCCAATAATTTTTTAAAACTATGAATACTTGAATACATTAAGATGAACATTAGCTTAATGAACAAATTTCAAAATCATTATTGAAAACTCATGTTTGTTAACTCCCAGTTCGCCATGAGTAATTATGTACTCAAACTTAGTACGAATAACAGACGGTTGAAGAAATTCAGTAGCAATATGCCATTTTTTGTTATTAGTCCTGAGTTTTTAGTAATTATCATAATCATATATCTTGTGTGTATATCGAACTAGCTCGGTTGTACTGAGGATTTCCCAGGATTTCTTATAACTAGTTGAACAATGAAATGAACTACTGAAGAATTCGTTAGTTGCCTTCGAGCACTACAGCAATCAAGAATATCAGCCATCTTGCCTGCACAAGATTCTGCCTTCCAGACAAACTCAGAAGAGTGTTCAATAAGAAATAAGATCAACAAAATGAGGATATTCTCAGTGTGATCTTATAGTATTTCATGATTTTGCAAAAAAAATATTCAAAAATATGGTTATTCTTTCACTTCCAACTTCAAATGGATCATATAAATAAAATATGAATAACTTCCATGTATATATAAAGTATAAATAAAATTAAAAACCTGCCTCGTGAAAACCCTTTGACAAGCGAGTTCATTAATGTCCCAAAGGGAAACCAAAGCATCTGCACTTCCGGTAGCAAAATATTTTCCGGTAGGATCGAATTCTATGCAAATGCATGTTCCTGGATGAGCCTTAAGAATATGTTGTCGCTTCAGATCAGGATAGCTAAAACACAATGCCATTTTTATAAATAATGCTGGGAGGAGTCTGTGATCATGTTACCAGAAACTTTTGAAAAAATATTTGGTAGTGCTTTTTGCAAAAAAAAAATATCCTTTTTCTGAACTTTGAGGTAACAAGAGACCACTGCCTCTTCACTTCATATTCTAAACACAACAATATGATAAACAAAATTCTTGAGGTTCTGGTGGTAGCACAACAAACTTCTAATAAAATAATCTCATTGCATATCATCACAAACCTCAATATATGAATGCATCCTTGACCATTTGTCAGGAAGAATAAATCGCTTGTATTGTTCCATGATATTTCATTAACCTCGAAATGAAATTGTTCCTCGGCCTCAATTTTATGTGTTCTTGCATCTATGAAAGAGACCAAATCTTCCTTATTCCCAACAGCAATAGCTTGGCCATTCGGGGACCAAGTGATATTTATGTTTTCACCTTTTGTGTTAATTGTGGCAACACATTTTTGAACTCGTGTATCCCATATTCTGACTGATTTATCGCCACTGGCTGTGCTGAGGAGATCAGGGTGTGTTTGATGCCAACACAATTGGTCCACTGAACCACCATGTCCCTTGAAGGTGTGTTCTTTGTTCTGATAATGAATTATATGAGAAAAATGAGAAACATGACTAACATCATATTCTTACCAGTCTATTACTATCCAACGTATAAACACATACGGATTTGTCGAAGGAACCTGAAGCTAATCTTTTACCATCACAACTCCAACCTACAGAATGTACTTTGGAAGAATGCCCAACGTATTCCTTGGATTTACTATGAGTTTTGAAATAATTCTGAAGTTCTTCTATTTTCTCTTGATATCGTTTCATCTCAACAGATTGTATACCAAGCAAAATTCAGAAAAACATTACAAGTACTGAAAAAATATGCGTAGCCCAAATCTCAATGATAGGGATTAGGAATGGGCGATGTGATAAGTGATAAGATCAGTGTTGCCAATCCAATAAAGCAGTATTCCGCGGAGCTTATGTTGAAAATTCGCAAAATATGATCAAAAAGCGCGAAACTATTTTCTTTTTGGCTTTGGTTATCCTAAAAAATTAATCTAACTTTTAGGTTAACTTATCAAATTTGCGGTATCGCGAGCTTTACCATTGGTTATAGGTTGAAAAGTGACATTTGTCAGATGTCAGATCCACCAATAGTGGCTTGAATCAAAAGTATCCGAGTGCAGTGCTGCCAGATCTACCGATTTTTCGGTAGATCTACCGATTATCAATTGAATCTGCCGATCTACCGATTTACAACCTATTTATACCGAAAAATTCGAGAAATGCTAGTATTATTAAAAATTATAATAATTTAGTCCAAATATAAAATTCAGGTACCTATGTAGTTATCTGTAGACAGTGGTAGTTACAACATAATTAAAAATTATATTATGCCCCTATGGTGAACATATGAACTCATATTTATGTTGATTTTTTATATCCATACCTATTTATTTCTTTTTTATTACATCATTTTAATAAATGACTTTGTTGCATAAAGATTTATTTTGTGTTGGAAAATGTTGATTTTTTGTACCCATATTTATTTTTATTACATTTGTTTGAATAAATGACTTTCTAATTAATATATCGATTTTTATTTCAAACTAGAACTATTAAATAGAAATTTACTAAAGAAAATGGGAAATAAGATCAATCTACCGAATTTTTTCGAAATCTACCGAAAATTAGCAAGTCAATCTACCGATATTTGTGTCGACGATCTGGCAGCACTGTCCGAGTGACACGACGCGGCGCTTGGAACGATCCGTTTAAGTACACGGTCATGGTAGAATGGCACTCTGCTGTGCTGAAGCAGTGGCAATGTCTAAAATGCGTAAAAAATTCTCGGAAACATGAAAGCGCAAAAAATGCACGAAGATAGATATTAAAAATGCACCGAATTCGCGCTTTATGCGCTTTATTGGCAATACTGGATACGATACGATATTTTGAGGTATCGATATTTTGCATTTCGATATTCGATATTTTGTATCGATACATTTCTCGTCGATATTATGGAGTATCGATCTTTTTTTTCTATAATGTATCTATTCGGACAAATTTTATGAATCTCGTTCATAATCGGATTGAAGGTGGATTCAGACAGATCCGAAATCTGATTAGTCTATATACAAAGGTACGACGATCCGACACCTTTCTGATTTATCCGAAAATTTTAACTTTTTCCGATGTCGGATGAAGAAAATGGTTCTGTCGAATGCAATCCCCAGTACTAACAATTTTCTGATTGATGCATTATTTTTGTAGGAAATCAACTGATTGAAATGTTGTTCTGCTATCCGATGTCGATGTCGAATAGAATTGAAATATATTTAGCTTTGTCCGAAAAATGTACCCAGGGAACACATATTTTCTGACAGGAAACTGATATCTCATGTTGTGGCGGTTTGTAGTAAACGTTGGTCGGGGAGTACCGAATTACTGAATACCCTAGTATCAGTATCACTAGACTCGACAAAGTGCTGAAAACCAATAGAACTTAAAAAAAATTTAGATACATCGCAGATTTAGAACTGGCTTGATTATAATCTTTTTTATATCAGTTTATAGTGTTTTTTGCATGTTTTTTGATGCGCTTTTTCCGGTGGATATTTTTGTTTCCTGGCAGCGCAACTGATTCTGTCAATTTCAAAGCCCGAGAAAAACTCATATTTTTATTTTATTTTTTCACTATCATTTCGACAGCCATCCAGAGCGAGATTTTTCCAGTTTATTGAGTAACTCGATGCGCTCTTTCCAGTGGTGATTTTTGTTTCCTGGCTGCGCAACTAATTCTGTCAATTTCATTGCCCGAGAAAAACTCATATTATTATTTTATTATGTTTTTTATCACTTCGACGGCCATCCAGAGCGAGATTGAATCAGTTTCTAGTGTTTTTTGATGCGCTCTTTCCAGTGGTGTTTTTTGTTTCCCGGCAGCGCAACTGATTCTGTCAATTTTATAGCCTGAGTAAGAGTAATTTATTTATTTAATTTTTTTACTATCATTTCGACGGCCATCCAGAGCGAGAATATATCAGTTCATAGTGTTTTTTGATGCGCTCTTTCCAGTGGTGGTCTTTGTTGCCTGGCAGCGCAACTGATTCTGTCAATTTTATAGCCCGAGGAAAACTCATATTTATAATTTTTTTTTCTGTCACTTCGACGGCCATCCAAAGCGAGATTTTTACAGTTTTTTGAGTTATTTGATGCGCTCTTTCCAGTGGTGGTTTTTGTTTCCTGGCAGCGCAACTAATTATGTCAATTTCATTGCCCCAGAAAAACTCATATTATTAATTTTATTTTATTTTTTTTCTATCACTTCGACGGCCATCCAGAGCGAGAGTTTTTCAGTTTATGCAGTTATTTGACGCGCTCTTTCCAGTTGTGTTTTTTGTTTCCTGGCAGCGCAACTGATTCTGTCAATTTCATAGCCCGAGAAAGAGTAATTTATTTATTTAATTTTTTTACTATCATTTAGACGGCCATCCAGAGCGAGAATAAATCAGTGTAAAGTGTTTTTTGATGCGCTCTTTCCAGTGGTGTTCTTTGTTGCCTGGCAGCGCAACTGATTCTGTCAATTTCATAGCCCGAGAAAAACTCGATCATATTCATATATTTTTTTTTCTGTCATTTCGACGGCCATCCAGAGCGAGATTATTTCAGTTTTTTGAGTTATTTGATGCATTCTTTCCAGTGGTGGTTTTTGTTTCCTGGCAGCGCAACTTATTCTGTCAATTGCATTGCCCGAGAAAAACTCATATTATTATTTTTCTTACTATCATCTCGACAGCCATCCAGAGCGAGATTATATCAGTTTACAGTTTTTTTTATGAGCTCTTTCCAGTGGTGTTTTTCTTTTCCTAGCAGCGCAACTGATTCTGTCAATTTCATAGCCCCAGAAGAAGTAATTTTTTTATTTTATTTATTTACTATCATTTCGACGGCCATCCAGAGCAAGAATATATCAGTTTATAGTGTTTTTTGATGCGCTCTTCCCAGTGGTTTTCTTTGTTGCCTGACAGCGCAACCGATTCTGTCAATTTCATAGCCCGAAAAAAGTAATTCTTTTATTTCATTTTTTTTTTATCACTTCGACAGCCATCCAGAGCGAGATTTTTTCAGGTTTTTGACTTATTTGATGCGCTCTTTCCAGTGGTGATTTTTGTTTCCTGGCAGCGCAACTGATTCTGTCAATTTAATAGCCCGAGAAAAACTAGCTCATATTTTTATTTTATTTTTTTTTTCTATCACTTCGTCGGCCATCCAGAGCGAGATTTTTTCAGTTCGTTGAGTTATTTGATGCGCTCTTTCCAGTGGTGATTTTTGTTTCCTGGCAGCGCAACTGATTCTGTCAATTTAATAGCCCGAGAAAAACTCATATTTTTATTTTATTTTTTTTTTCTATCATTTTGACGGCCATCCAGAGCGAAATTATATCAGTTTATGGTGTTTTTATATGTGCTCTTTCTAGTGGTGATTTTTGTTTTCTGGCAGCGCAACTGATTCTGTCAATTTCATAGCCCGAGAAAAAGTAATTTTTTTTACTAGCATTTCGACGGCCATCCAGAGCGAGATTATATCAGTTTATAGTGTTTTTTGATGAGCTCTTTCCAGTGGTGTTTTTTTTTTTCCTAGCAGCACAACTGATTCTATCAATTTCATAGCCCCAGAAGAAGTAATTTTTTTATTTTATTTATTCACTATCATTTCGACGGCCATCCAGAGCAAGAATATATCAGTTTATAGTGTTTTTTGATGCGCTCTTCCCAATGTTTTTTTTTGTTGCCTGGCAGCGCAACTGATTCTGTCAATTTCATAGCCCGAAAAAAGTAATTTTTTTATTTTTTTTTTTTATCACTTCGACGGCCATCCAGAGCGAGATTTTTTCAATTTTCAAGTTATTTGATGTGCTCTTCCCAGTGGTGATTTTTGTTTCCTGGCAGCGCAACTGATTCTGTCAATTTCATAGCCCGAAAAAAAGTCATTTTTTTATTTCATTTTTTTTATCACTTCGACGGCCATCCAGAGCAAAATTATATCAGTTTTCGGTGTTTTTCCATGTGCTCTTTCCAGTGGTGATTTTTGTTTCCTGGCAGCGCAACTGATTCTGTCAATTTCATTGCCCGAGAAAAACTCATAGTATTATTTTATTTTTTTCTATCACCTCGACGGCCATCCAGAGCGAAATTATATCAGTTTATTGAGTTGGACGGCGTTATGCAGAAAGCTACCAACCCTCAATAGTGACGAACTGAGATAATCAGCTCTGAAGTTTTAATTGATTCAAAAAATCTGTAGGTCGTTTAGCTACTACTTTGTAATTTTTTTTGGATCCGAGATATGTCGTTTGATATCTTAGCTATGTTTTAATATTCCAAATATAAAATAGAGGTGAAAATGGCGACTTTTTATGGGTTGGTTGGTTTTTGCATTTTGTAGAGCGGGTAATCAAAGCAAAAGATACGATCTAAGAAATAATTAAATTTTATTCTATTCTACATCCTCTGGGGTATATAATCAGGTGGGGCTTGGTAGGTTTTCACAGATTGAAGAACGCGTATTTCATCACCAGAAACGCACCCAACCCAATATTTGTTATATTGTGGGTTGGTAGCTTTCTGCATAACTCCGTCCAGTTATGTGATGCGCTCTTTCCAGTGGTCATTGTTTCTGACAGCGCAACTAATTCTGTCAATTTCATAGCCCGAGAAAGAGTTTTATTTTATTTTTTTACTATCATTTCGATGGACATCCAGAGTGAGTATCAGTTTATAGTATTTTTTGATGCGCTCTTTCCAGCGAAGATTGCGATAGTCTGTCGTTTATATTTAGGTCAGATATGACTTTGGTGATTGAAGGATCATAAGATCTCTTTTTACCACAATAAGTACCTTTCTTTAGTTCCTTTCCGAAGCTCGAGTAGAAGGCTTCAGGGATCCTTTCACCACACTTTCCATTTATATCCGTCTTATCAGAATATTGTGTGGGCATTCCAGAAATGGAGTGTAAACGAGAACTTCATTATAGACTATAAAATAGAAGTGTTTTATTTGATAAACTAGTGAACACCACATAGGCAATTCCCTTCTAGATTATCTATCGATCCTGGATTCTTCTCATCTGAAGCAGTATTTCAGTGTGTAAATGCTGCACTGAAGCGAGAAAAGTCTCTACATACTACAATCTAACAGTCTAGCAAGCAGAAGAAGAAAAGGAAGAGGATATACCAGACCTACCTGTAAACCTAACACACTTATCATGATAGTTATATGTGTGGTGAACGTTTTAGCTGTTGGAAGATGTGCAACCAACAATAAGAACAAGAAAACAAACTGGCCCCCACGTCACCCAGATTCTAACAGTTAGAGGGCCACGGACAAACCCCCTATTATCTTGTAGTAGCGGTAGACTGGCTATTCAGGTCTATTCTAATGAATCTTGAATAACTTTTAATATTGAATATTTGTTATTGGAAATAATCGACAACTTTCGACATAGTCGCAGTGGGCATACTTGA
The DNA here is from genome assembly GCA_032362365.1 of Zygogramma bicolorata. Lineage (NCBI taxonomy): Eukaryota > Metazoa > Arthropoda > Insecta > Coleoptera > Chrysomelidae > Zygogramma > Zygogramma bicolorata. The sequence continues at coordinate 10,767 of JAVJAQ010001558.1, read as the reverse complement.
AGACTGGCGTTAAATCAAATCCTCTTTCGAACAATTCGTTCAGGCCAGTCTCAAATTACCTACACAGTAGGTTTAGGCTGGCACCTGTCAGAAAACAACTACTCCCCTGGCTAATACCACGAAGGGCATTGAATTATATCCGACCGGTGCCAGTGCAGTTTTCTTCACAGAAGAAAATCCTGCATTTGCTTTCGTCGATACAAATGAAGGAATTGATTTTCAAGTATAGGGACGGACACACTTGCAGACCGGTTTCGGGCTATTTGGCCACTCGTCAGTACAAGGCAGTGCCATCATCAACAAAGTCGATGACTTCCCATAATTAAAAATCAAAATCCTTCATATTATCAAGCCCCGACCAAAGCTGATGCGAACAACGAAGTTATTGCGCCATCTACCCATGGACGAGGTATTCCAAAAGCAAACCGAATTCGCCCATTCCTCCTGCGAGGAAAATGTAAAAACGTTCGACATTGTCAGTGGGCATACTTGAAGACTGCGGCGTTAAATCAAATCCTCTTTCGAACAATTCGTTCAGGCCAGTCTCAAATGACCTACACAGTAGGTTTCGGCTGGCACCTGTCAGAAAACAACTACTCCCCTGGCTAATACCACGAAGGGCATTGAATTATATCCGACCGGTGCAGGTTTCTTCACAGAAGAGTGGTAGGATATAGGAATAACTTTTTGATGTGAATCAAGATCTCATTTCGTATCTTTTATTCAAGGATTTTTTATTTCAAAACTTGTCTATGGATAAAACGATATTTTTACTGTTATGATGTTCCATTTGAAACTGATATTTCCAGTTTCAAAAAAACCAACCCATTGCCCATCCCCAAGTTATGCACGTTATATTTTGCGCCGCTACTGTGAAGAGGACATTTACAGTGTTGCAGGTTATGCATGATTTGTCCATCCGCTACATATATATATATATATATATATATATATATATATATATATATATATAGGTATTGAAAGTTTTTCATGTGCACCTAATAAAGAGGACTTCGGTCCAAGTTGCTAAACATATATTTGTGAAAATGTCTACCATCAGGGAAATGAAATTTTGCAGTAAATAGTGTTTGAATGGGTTCCTTCTTATCAATATAAATAAATCAGAGTATTCCCAGAATTTTTTTTCCGAAACTGACATGTGATTGGCTAAACGCACGTGGGTTTTGACATATACTTCGGAGACCTGATTTTGAAATCAAGAGAACCCTCATACCCAGAGAAAGTTGAATGTCTTTTTCTACTTAAAATGGCCTCCGCTTATGAGATAGAAAGATATATCCAAATTTTCTCTTGATGGGAGAGTTCACCCTATTTGAAAATCAGGCCCTTTGCAACCGAATGCGCTCTCACATTTTGTTCAGCGTCCTTTCGTCCTGTATAGTTATTGGGTATACCTTGATTTTCAGTCAATCAGCTCCAAGAAATATTGGTAATTTTCTGGAAATACTGGTTTTTATAAGCGAGTAAACACAATCTTCGGCAAATTTCATTTCCCTAATGGTAGACATTTTCACGAATATTATAGGTTGGCAACTTGGAACAAAGTCCTTCATTGCTTTTGGTCCCATTCTCGAAAATTCATCAATAATCCAAATCTAGTGATATTCAAGAATCAGCATCTAGTGCCTTTAAGTGTGGATCCATGCAGCACAAAATAACATTTAGCAAGAAAAGTTGAACTTCTGTGTTCATGCAGACAAATAACATATAAGAAATAAGAGTTGGCCAACTTTTATCTATTTACTGTAAATGAACGAGATTTCGTTCTGGTGCCGGTGTGCAACTAATACACAGGTGAACGCGGATTCGACGGAATGTTCGTCCGATAGACCGCGGGCATATCTGACAGATGACAGTAAAATGATAGTTGTAATCCAGCCTGCTGGAGAAACAAACGGATCTACAAATCTTATTGTGCATTTGTGTCATATTTAAAAATATTTTTTCTCGATAATAACTCGATTTTGAGCGATTATGATGTTTCAATCCATCTATTCCCTTCTATTTTCGACAATCCTCTTGCTGTTAAGAGACGTGAATGGTGGATTCAAGCAAGTAGAAGAGCAGATTTAAGTACTGAAAAGTTGAAATGGGCAACGGTATATTCATGCATTTTGTATGTCAGAATTGCAATTGAAATCTCATCAAATTACCATTGTTGTTTATGGAAATACAATTTGTTTGTCCACCAGGCTAATGCATGTGACATCACATGCGGTCTATTATGAAAATAATAACCTCACTCACTTTTCAAATATAGACCACGGGCATAACTGACAGACGACAGTAAATCAGACAGTTGTAAATCCACCCTGCTGGACGAACAAACGGGTCTACAGATGCTTATTGTGCATTTGTGTCATATTTCAAAATATTTTTTCTCAGTAATAACTCAATTTTGAGCCATTGTGAAGTTTCAATCCATCGATTCCCTTCTATTTTCGACAACATAAATAATATTAATCCTCTTGCTGTTAAGATACGTGAATTGTGGACTCAAGCAACTAGAAGAGCAGATTTATCAAGTATGTACTAATAAGTTGAAATGGGCAACGGTATATTCATGCATTTTGTACCTCAGAATTGCAAATTCAATCTCATTAAATTACCATTGTTGTTTATCGATATACGATTTGTTTGTCCAGCAGGCTGATGCGTGTGACGTCACATGCCCGCGGTCTATTTGTGGTGCAGTTTATATCGTTCGTTTTTCATTTAGCATTTTATTATGGAAAATGATGATACCATTTTAGCCTACCTGGTTCGGCAATTTTCCGAATTATATGATAATGGAAATGAAAACTTCAAAGATAAATATATTAAAAAAAATGCTTCGTCTGTTCATTGGTTTCACAGACCATATGCGTTTTTTTTTCTTTTTCAGAATGACAAAAAACTTGCAGTTGATAGCGTTAATAAGAAAAAAATAATTCGGCCTCTTTTATATCATTGGACATTTTGACTTTAATTTTTAATATATCACCCTCCAACTCCAACACTAAAAAGTAGGGTTACTTTAAATTCTCGGATCTGCGACGTACGCATGCTTATTTTTCATTTATTATTTGCTATTTTGGGTGCATGAATCCTACCTTCTCAATATCGTTATTTGCTAATTGTTATTTTTTACTCCTTATTCGTTATTTGTTATTTGGTACTGCATGAATTCACACCAAGAATTGAGGGCACTTGTACCTATGTCGCCAAATGTACCGAAAAAAAAATTACCATAATGCTATAAGTTATTGTTTCATACATCTGCATCGACCTAAACTTTATTCATGCTAGGTCGTTTAATGCTCCAAAATATTTTATGGGGCTTGTAGTCTATTCCTTTCAGAAAAACACATAGAGAACTGACAATTGGCGTTTCTGTTTCTAACCGACCAAAATACTAAAATACATCGGTGACTAGGATGACATTCTGTCAACGATTTTTCAGAAAACATGGGGGTCAATTCTTGAACCACTCGTTCGATGAACGTATACGTTGTTGCTAGGCAGGGACCAATCAGATATGTCGTAGCTTAGCTACAGCGTATACGCAGAGCTGCGAGTGATTCAAAAATAGGGCCCCTGTATCTCGCATGTCATTTCTTTTTCAGGAATATGACAGCAGTCAGATAGTTTCGGACCGTAATACCACCAACGTTGGTGACCACAGTGACAGTGGTTAACCATCTTTCAGGAAACCGCATTCCAAAAATCAACACTTTTTTGACATATGACAACAGTGGTTACTTTTGGACGGCAAAACCAAGATTTCTGTTACTTTCGGACCATACCCCAATTAAATTTGCCTTCATAAATTCGTGATCATTTTATCTATAATTGAATGAATTATCAAAATGGGCGAGTTATATGCGATGCAATTGACAAACGGAGCATATTCAGTATATTATCTTTTACTAACTATTTGTTATTTGATGATACCTTTACATAAAACGAAGTTATTCCTATTCCTGATAGGTAACTATAGAACGATTGTGTAATCAATATATTTTTACCGCTTTTTCAAAATATACCTGCCTTATTTTTTGAGCTTTTTGTGATTCGGAAGTTGGTAGTGTTGGTACATTTCAGTTAAATCTAGTACAAGTCACAGAACTCATAATTATATCTTATGACCACAGAACTCAAAATGTTAACTAGAATGCGTTTCATGTATCGTCGACTAACGTAAACTTGACAAATCATGGGCATTCGCAAAGGGGACAACTTGCACCAAGTAAACACATACGTCATTCCTTGTAATTTCAAGAGGAAATGAGAGAAATCTAGGACGTATGTCTGTTAAGATTACTAGTTTGTTTGTAAATAGAGCGGCGTTGTCAGTTTTATTTCTTTCTGATTTGGATATTGGACGCTGTGACGATAGTAAATATATATATTGGATATTTATTTTTCATCGATTATATTGTGCATAGACGAGAGTTATAGGTATATTGGTAATATTGTGGACATTACCCGTTCGATACGATGAAGTGTTTTGTTAAGGATTGTGGTAATTCCTGGAGAAAGGGGAAGAAAAAAAAACGTTACTTTCCATAAATGAGTTCTTGAAAAACCTGTTGTAAGTGTCTCTAGAATAAAGAAAACGTTTTCAGATTTCAGCTTTCAGAGAGTAGTTTCGTAGATTAGGAAGTGATCTACATTTGGAGTGGCCTCAACCACAGCATTACAAAAAATCAAAATCAGCACTGAACATGTTCATTTTTCAATTCGATTTAATTCATACTGAAGCTTATACCATTAGATTTGGGGAAAGTGGTCTAGACCCGGTCTGGCGTCCTTCAACATTAAAAAAAAAACATGTTTTCAATGTGATTTTCATTTTAGTAGTATGATATAGGAATAACTGTTTGGTGTGCGAATCAAGATCTCATTTCGTATCTTCTATTCAAGGATTTTTTATTATTATAAAACGTCTATGGATAAAACGATATTTTTGCTGTTCTAATGTTCCATTTGAAACTGAAATTTCCAGTTTTATAAAACCAACCCATTGCCCATCCCCAAGTTACGCACGTTATATTTTGCGCCGGTACTGTGAAGAGGACATTTACAGTGTTGCAGGTTATGCATGATTCGTCCATCCGCCATATTTGAAACGCATTCTAGTTATAAATATATATATATATATATATCATATCGAAAAACCGTTACCTATACAAGATAATTCAGAAGGTGCATCATAATATTCTTCTAGAACAGTTGTCGATTAAATTAACTTTCGAACAATTCGTTCAGGCCAGTCTCAAATTACCTACAAAACAACTACTCCCCTGGCTAATACCACGAAGGGCATTGAATTATATCCGACCGGTGCAGGTTTCTTCACAGAAGAAAATCCTGCATTTGCTTTCGTCGATACAAATGAAGAAATCGATTTTCAATTATAGGGACGAACACACTTGCAGACCCATTTCGGGCTATTTGGCCACTCGTCAGTACAAGGCAGTGCCATCATCAACATATAAAGTCGATGACTTTCCATAATGAAAAATCAAAATCCTTCATGGTATTAAGCTCCGACCAAAGCTGATGCGAACAACGAAGTTATTGCACCATCTACCCATGGACGAGGTATTCCACAAGCAAACCAAATTTGCCCATTCCTCCTGCGAGGAAAATGTAAAAACATTCGACATAGTCAGGTTTCTTCACAACCTGCACTGGCACCGGTCGGATATAATTCAATGCCCTTCGTGGTATTAGCCAGGGGAGTAGTTGTTTTCTGACAGGTGCCAGCCGAAACCTACTGTGTAGGTCATTTGAGACTGGCCTGAACGAATTGTTCGAAAGAGGATTTGATTTAACGCCGCAGTCTTCAAGTATGCCCACTGACAATGTCGAACGTTTTTACATTTTCCTCGCAGGAGGAATGGGCGAATTCGGTTTGCTTTTGGAATACCTCGTCCATGGGTAGATGGCGCAATAACTTCGTTGTTCGCATCAGCTTTGGTCGGGGCTTGATACTATGAAGGATTTTGATTTTTAATTATGGGAAGTCATCGACTTTGTTGATGATGGCACTGCCTTGTACTGACGAGTGGCCAAATAGCCCGAAACCGGTCTGCAAGTGTGTCCGTCCCTATACTTGAAAATCAATTCCTTCATTTGTATCGACGAAAGCAAATGCAGGATTTTCTTCTGTGAAGAAAACTGCACTGGCACCGGTGGGATATAATTCAATGCCCTTCGTGGTATTAGCCAGGGGAGTAGTTGTTTTCTGACAGGTGCCAGCCTAAACCTACTGTGTAGGTAATTTGAGACTGGCCTGAACGAGTTGTTCGAAAGAGGATTTGATTTAACGCCAGTCTTCAAGTATGCCCACTGCGACTATGTCGAAAGTTGTCGATTATTTCCAATAACAAATATTCAATATTAAAAGTTATTCAAGATTCATTAGAATAGACCTGAATAGCCAGTCTACCGCTACTACAAGATAATAGGGGGTTTGTCCGTGGCCCTCTAACTGTTAGAATCTGGGTGACGTGGGGGCCAGTTTGTTTTCTTGTTCTTGTTGTTGGTTGCACATCTTCCAACAGCTAAAACGTTCACCACACATATAACTATCATGATAAGTGTGTTAGGTTTACAGGTAGGTCTGGTATATCCTCTTCCTTTTCTTCTTCTGCTTGCTAGACTGTTAGATTGTAGTATGTAGAGACTTTTCTCGCTTCAGTGCAGCATTTACACACTGAAATACTGCTTCAGATGAGAAGAATCCAGGATCGATAGATAATCTAGAAGGGAATTGCCTATGTGGTGTTCACTAGTTTATCAAATAAAACACTTCTATTTTATAGTCTATAATGAAGTTCTCGTTTACACTCCATTTCTGGAATGCCCACACAATATTCTGATAAGACGGATATAAATGGAAAGTGTGGTGAGAGGATCCCTAAAGCCTTCTACTCGAGCTTCGGAAAGGAACTAAAGAAAGGTACTTATTGTGGTAAAAAGAGATCTTATGATCCTTCAATCACCAAAGTCATATCTGACCTAAATATAAACGACAGACTATCGAAATCTTCGCTGGAAAGAGCGCATCAAAAAATACTATAAACTGATAATCACTCTGGATGTCCATCGAAATGATAGTAAAAAAATAAAATAAAACTCTTTCTCGGGCTATGAAATTGACAGAATTAGTTGCGCTGTCAGAAACAATGACCACTGGAAAGCTACCAACCCACAATATAACAAATATTGGGTTGGGTGCGTATCTGGTGATGAAATACGCGTTCTTCAATCTGTGAAAACCTACCAAGCCCCACCTGATTATATACCCCAGAGGATGTAGAATAGAATAAAATTTAATTATTTCTTAGATCGTATTTTTTGCTTTGATTACCCGCTCTACAAAATGCAAAAACCAACCAACCCATAAAAAGTCGCCATTTTCACCTCTATTTTATATTTGGAATATTAAAACATACCTAAGATATCAAACGACATATCTCGGATCCAAAAAAAATTACAAAGTAGTAGCTAAACGACCTACAGATTTTTTGAATCAATTAAAACTTCAGAGCTGATTATCTCAGTTCGTCACTATTGAGGGTTGGTAGCTTTCTGTATAACGCCGTCCAACTCAATAAACTGAAAAAATCTCGCTCTGGATGGCCGTCGAAGAGATAGAAAAAAAAAATAATACTATGAGTTTTTCTCGGGCAATGAAATTGACAGAATCAGTCGGGCTGCCAGGAAACAAAAATCACCACTGGAAAGAGCGCATCGAATAACTCAATAAACTGAGAAAATCTCGCTCTGGATGGTCGTCAAAGTGATAGAAAAAAAAAATGAAATAAAAATATGAGTTTTTCTCGGGCTATGAAATAGCAGTTGCGCTGCTAGGAAACAAAAATCACCACTGGATAGAGCACATGGGGAAACACCAAAAACTGATATAATTTCGCTCTGGATGGCCGTCGAGGTGATAGAAAAAAACGTGGAAAGCAGAACTAGACCGTTGAAAGAGGGTGAAGCTGTGTTCAAAGCAAGGCAAATCATTGCATAGGGAGTGGAAGAAAGTAACCATAAAAATAAGGAGCTTATGTTTGGGAACATTAGCTTTAGTAGAGCATCCGTATGAAATCAATATATTGCTGGCTGATGAGGAATGGAAATGCCAATGTTTCTGCAAAGCGGGTTTATCTGGGCTCTGCAAACATATTGCAACCCTTATATTATTTTGTTATTGAGTAGGTAATGTCATTTCCTAAATATATAGAAGTAAAAGTTGATTATCAAGAAATTTTTGCATGTAATTAGCTTTTTGTGATAAATAAAGGATCAATATATCAAATTTAATAAAACATGTCACCGAATAGTGTTTCAACAAAATGTTTTATTTTTACTATTAAAATAAATCATGAGAAAAACCTAATTATTGTTTTGCTACAAAACCTTTTTCTGTACTCTAACATTGTATAATTCAGTACTGAGTATTTTGAAGAAAACTTACAGAACATAAGGTTTCTTCAAAAGAAAAAGCTGAAGAAATAGGTTGGGTACTCCACTTCTAACGTGGAGATCAACAACCCTAACGTTGAATTGATATCACTCGACTAACTATTCAATTCTTTGACAAGGTTACCATTTCCAGAAGAAAATTAATAATATCAAGTGTTAGAGTAACTGATCTCACACCAAAGGTTCCAATCTTACCAATCATGAATGAATTATGCTTTTAAAAAAATATGTCTAACCAAGGAGATACAATTGGCAGTTATGCTACTAACTAATTGGGGGATAGTGTGAAAGGTTAAAATACAGACTAGGGGCTATGATTTATTTACATAAATGTAATCATACTTTGCTTTAACTATATATTATTGAATATTATATTATAGTCTTGAAAATGGCTTCAAAGTGGGAACTGAAACGTCCACTAAACTTTATTTTCAGACGCTCTAGAAAGTGGAGGCTACTTACAAACATATTTTTAGTTATTGGTTTACTAATTTTCAATATATTTTTTTTCCTGAGACAAAGCTTTTTGTCGTTAGTGGGGAATTTATGTAGTGAAATAGTACTAGTATTATATGATGAGCACTCTGACACCGAGCACATTTTTCTCGATTTTGTAGGAATATTTCAATGAATTCGCTACATTTTGGATTGTAAACCATAACAACACTTCATAATCATTTCACTATTCGCACTTCTGTACTGTATTAAGTTATGAATATTTCCGAAATAATAATTTTAAATCCAACACTCATAAGACTCCATAGAAATAATATTTATTGTTCACCGTCCGGTTAGTTCAAAAAAAATATATAGATGGCGATCCCTTCGAAGTTTTAGCAAATTTTGAACTCCCCTTGATAAGTATTTATTACGATCCCGAATACGGCTACAGAATCATTCGAATGATGGATCATTCGAATACTTTACAGAGTGTAAATGAACATGGAACATGAAATACGTATTCCGAATGAATTCAGTTCTCGGACAAATACACTTTTTTCGTATATTTGAATCAATTTCTTTGGTTCTCGGTCTGTGTTCAATTTGGATACGTTCTCCAATTGGGAAGTTCATAATTTTATGCGACGTCTGGGGGAAATATAACGCACTGTTATAATTTCACAAATAAACGGCTTCCATTTTATGTGTGTGAATTTATTGAGTTCTTTGGTGTTGATTTAGGAAATCTCACCTGAAGTTGTAATTTTTTTTTCGATTAATAATAACAAACAATCATGGATGCAGATCGCTCAGTGAGCCGTATAAAGTGTTTGGTGCCAAGTTGCCGCAACTCTAGGAACTGAAATCCAAAGTTGTCTTTCCGCACGTTTCCAAAGAGAAATACATCTTTGGTGGGGAACATTACGGAAAGTGGATTGAAAGAGAAAATAGACTGGTACAAGGCTTGGAAAATTAAACTGAAACTGCATAAATCACCACTAAGAGCGGCTTCAATGTGTTACTTGCATTTCAAGAGAGATGATTTCTTGTTACCTGGTGAGTCTGATTGTCTATTTTTAGGCGAAGTTATGGCGCATTTCATCATCCATGTAATAAAAGCCTCTTTGGTTCACTAACACAACACTAAAACTAAAAAATGTCCTGGAACAAATATCATTAGATTTTAAAACACAATGCATCTATGTTCACCTCCAATGAATGGTATTGTGCGGCTATTCAAAACATCATGAACACAGTTATATTAACCTTCACGAGAAAAATTTCGTACAATGAAAATATAGCAAAAAAACACCAAAATCTTGTCTAGCGAGGGCAACTGATGAGTGGATTTTAGTTTGGCGCGTTATTTCACAAATGTAAACAAGGTAACTATTTCAAAATGGTGGATGTAGTTTAACCACCACCAGCACCCTCATCGGTCGATATTCTTCCCTATAGTCATGATGAGTGACGAAATAATTGGAATGACTGATTCTGTTCATTTTAATAAAATTGAGAATGTAGATTGACTCAGAACTCATAGATTCAGATGCTATATAAAATAAAAGTCACTTGGATTCGAAAGAGAGACAATAATAGACAATAATAAAATTCTCGAAATAATAACGAATTTAAATATAAAAACACGAATTCTTGTTATGAATCGAAATATGATTATTCTAACTGCTGAATTTGTTGGATGGATGCGTTTCAAATGTTGATTTAAATTGATTGTTAACTGCAAAAAGCAAACTAACAAAATAAAAATAAAGGAGATACAAAAATGTTCATGGATAATGCTTTGACATTTTCAAGAACTATTTG